>PGTU02011109.1:0-12158 GCA_002896215.2 Cicer echinospermum | reverse complement strand
TTTAAATTTTAAATTTATATTTATATTAATTTATTATATATAAAATTATAATACAAAATTAATTTTGAATTTAAAAAAATGAATTTTTTAATATACGTAATATTTTGGCGGCCTAAGCCCTCACAAAATATTTTTTTTAATCTGGAGGTCATTTGTGGCGGCCTAAGCCCTCACAAAGGAGGGATTTTGTGGCGGCCTGCGCCCTCACAAAAGTTGATTTTAAAATCAGTCTGTCCTTTGTGGCGGCCTAAGCCCTCACAAAGGCAGACTTTTGTGGCTGCAAAAGCCCTCACAAATGCCTGTCTTTTGTGGCTGCAAAAGCCCTCACAAATGCTAACCTGTTTCTGGCACTTTGTGGCTGCAAAAGCCTCACAAAATTTTGTGACCAGCTTCTTTGTGGCTGCCAAAAGCCCTCACAAAAGCCACCTTTGTGGCTGATTATACCCCTTTGTGAGGGCAAAAAGCCCTCACAAAATGCTTGTTTTCTTGTTTGTGCTTGTTCCACCAGCTGTAAAATAAAAATAAATGGAGCGAGATAAAATTATCTCAGTGAGCTCTGAAAATAAAGGAGAAAATTGTCTCAAAGAGTTTCTTTCATAAAAATGTATAAAACATGAAAGCAATTATACATCTCAAGTTAAAACTTTCACTTTTAATTTTTATAAAAGTTTTACGTATAAAAATATTATATGCATGATGTCAAATCTTTTCCTTTGAGATAAAGAAAAGTCGCCCAATATCTTGATGTGGGTCACCAAGATAATTGAGTTCTGATTGGTAAAAGTGGTCTGGTCAAACCCCAATTAGCATCTTGATTGTTCTCCTTTACCTGTTATTCAATACGTTGAATAACCTAAATGTCTCACCATGAATAAGGTCATACATGATCTGATGAATGATAATGTACTAAACTTGATATGTTTTGTATGAAATGTTTGTTATGTCATATACGAAATGCATCATTCATCCACAAAAATTATAAATAACTTAGCGATATATTAATCTCATAATAATTTAATCCTACATCCTTAATTCAAATGGAAATCATAGACAGAAAAATAGAAACAACATTGGAGTCATGAAAATAGTAACAACATCAAAGTCATGAAAATGATAACATCATTAGAGTCATGAAATTAACAACAACATAAGAGTCATGAAATTAATAACAACATAAGAGTCATGAAGAATCATTTGAATGTAGTTTTAAAACACGTATATCCGAAAATTCTATTTTCTCACACTCTAATTCTTCTAATTCGTAATAACACAAAAATAGTTTATTAAAAGAGTTTTAGTGCTTAAAATCCTCACATTAGAAGAAGTTAATTTAATATAACTTTTCACATACAAATCAGAGCAACAACAATAACGAGCAGAAATCGTATTCGTCAAACATACTAATCTTAATCTACTTATGCGCATCTAATTAAATTTTCCTAACATATAGTTCATTCACAAACATCACCAAAGATAACACTACTAGAAATCAGCTTTTTTCATGCGGAGTTTCCTGCGGAAGCTGATCCGCAGGTAATACCCAAGAAAACATCTCCGGCAAAAGCCGCAGCAAAATCCGCAGCAAAAAGTTTAGGATTTATTTTTTATATAAATAAAGAAGTTTTTATTTTGATATAAATAAAATATAATTATTTTTTAAAGGAAAAAATCTTGATTTAAAGAAAAATCAGCTTTGATTTGGAGAAAAAAGTTAATCTATTATTATTTTTTATATAACTATTTTATGAATTATTATTAAGCATAGAATAGAATTTATGCATAAAAAATAACACTATTTAAACTTTTAAAAAAATTGAAAATAAAACTTTAATATATTTTAATTAATTTTACTTTTTTGAATTCTTTAACAAATATTTTTGAGACATTACTTAACATTTATAACAGTAATTTTAATAAATTTGAGGTGATATTTTTTTTATTGGATAATTAAATAAACCTAATTAAAAGGCATTAATTAATAAAATTATAACATAGGAAGTGAAACAGGGAGGAGTAAACCCAATTATATAAACGCTCTTTATTTCTCTAGTTAGGATTGCACTGCACGTTCCACGCACTATGTTTCATCCCAAATAAAACCTAAATACTACAATTACCCAAAATCAAAATCTCCATTCATCTCTCTCAAACTACACTCTGTCACAATTCGTCTAGTAAACTCTCGGTATGAGCTTGGCCATATTATCGGCTCCATTCAGATTTCTCGCGACATCTCTGGTCTCAATCGGATTTTGCCTTAGCCTCGCATGCAGTTCTCACTCTCGTTAACGCCCTCGTTTCCATTGCTCAGTTCTCACTTTCGTTCTCTTATATCTTTGATTATGTTAGTTTCCATTGCTTTGATTTCCTATTTGATGGAAATGTATTTGAGTTCTCTTTCTATTTGATTGATTTATTGATTTTATTCATAGTAGAATCTCAAGAAATTTGAATGTGATCGACTGACGTTGATTTTTGATTCTTCCATTTATCATTTGATTTCTTATTTGAATTTGAATGTAAAATGTGTCCACTTAAAGGAGGAGAAAAATGATTTTCGTGACAGTGAATTAAGGTTTTTGATTTTCTTCTGATTTAGTGTTTTGTGTGTTGTTTTTTTTGAATATTTTCAATTTGCAAATTGCTTTAGTGGCAGATATTAGTGTTTTTCTGAAATTGAAGTCTATTGTCAAATTGAAGAGCCAAAGAGTTCTCGAAATTAATTTTATTTTATTTACTAGTATTATTTACTGACCAAAAATGCTTCATTTATTAGTTAATGGTATTCATTACTTTATTCTATGAATCAACATGAAAATCTTGCCTTTTCTTTCTTTTGCTCTTGCATTGCTCACTTAACTATGTTTGAAACCCTTACTTATTCCACTACTAGAAATTGACGTTTTTCCTTCGGAATTTCCTGCGGACATATATCCGCAGGTAATACCCAAGGATTTTCCTGCGGTTCAGCATTACTTTAAGAATATTTCTGCGGTTTCCGATTCCGCAGGTAGTGTGGCAGGTAAAGTATTCGTTTGCTGCGGATTTACAGCTGACTTTATATCCGCAGCAAACTTTACAATTTTCCAAAGGATATATCTGCGGTATATTCGCAGGAAATGGCCGCAGCAAATTCCGCCGGTAATTCCTGCGGATTTTCTTTCGAAATGTTTATTTTTATTTTTATTATTTTTTTATACAAATTTGGTTTTTTTTTAAGGTTATTAACTATGATCTAAGGTTTTTTCTTTTCGAAAAATAGTTGATGCAACATCATATTTTTAGGAATAATGAGTGTTTTTTTAGTTATTTTTTTTAGTAAAAGTTATTTTATGTGAAGTTAAGTTATTGGAAAATTATGGATAAGTGAATATGACTAATTAAGAACACTTAAAGTGATGTAAAATTTAAAATTCTAAAAAAAAAATTAATGAAATATATTTGTTTGATTCTATTATCTTTTTTTTTTTAATTAATCTGGTCAATTAGAATTTTTTCTTTTTAAAACTTAATAGGGGTTTTGTATCGTGCACCCTCTATTTTACCTTCCACCCCCAAAAAATTTTAAAAGACAATTTTGCCCTTGTTTAATTTATATAAAATCATGGAAAAATTTACCATTCTAGTTTCCCACCCCAATTTCGAAAATTATAAAAAAAATTCTTAACTTTCGAAATAATACCAAGTATTTTGATTTATTCAAAAAATTTTTCAGCATATTTATATTTTGAAAGTTTTAAATTTACCAAAATTTTGAATAAATTTTAAAACCTTAGTTAGGTATTATTTCGAAATTTTAAATATAAATTATTTTTAATTTATTGTATATATTTATTATTATTATTATCTAAATATATTCCTTATTAATACTATTATTTTATTTTAAAATATAAAAATTCAAATTAATGTCCATGTTGAAATTATCATTTTAACATTGAAAATCACCTAAATTTAAATGTGTGAATCAAAAAAGAAAAAAACTAATTGTTAATGAATAATATAAAATTAGTAAAAAGACGGTAGAAAAAAATTATACGATACAAATACCTTACTTTGACTTGCGTGATTCTGAAAAGGAAAAGAGTGATGACAGTAGCAAGCAAGCAAGCCAGCATCTTCCTAATACATAACCCTTATACAACGGAACACATCCCCCGTAACCAAATTCAAAATGAAAAGTAAAAAACACATTCAATTCCCTTACTTTTCTTCCTTTTTTCAAATCCAACTTCCAATGTTTATAGTATAAGATTGTCACTCTCTCTTCCGCCCTCCTCCGTTCATCGCAAATACATTTTTGTACGTTCTTCTCTCTCTTCCTCTTTTCATCGCAAATAACCACCACGAAGGCCTCCACCGCCCTCCTCCGTTCACGTAGGTGCAAATCGAGCCACCATTACCTACTTGGTCGGCCTTCAACTACAGTTAAAAATCATCAACTCAACAAGGTATGGTATCGCAAAAATTACATTGTTTTAGGGTTTAGTGATTTGGTTGATTCATTATTCGATTGAGATTATTAGTAATATATTTGTGTTCTGAAATCATTGCTAACGTTTTTCATATGTTCAAAATTAGGGATTTTATGTTATTCTTCAAAATTGTGGATTTGCTTATCATATTTTCATTTTCTCTCCCGCCTCTCATTTACGTTGATTTTCAGTCCTCATTCCTCAAATCTTTCTCAGCTTTTTAAGCCGATTTCAGTTTCAATTTATTGAGGTATTTGATTCTATCAATTGATGGTCATAGGGTAACACATGAGACACTAAATCGTCAGAGAGGTTTATAGATTTGAATGCTGCTTCTGTTTGCATCTTAATGACATCATTTGTGTCCCCATATAAAAGCCTATATGAAGTCCCTTTAAGGCCTTGTTCTCTTAGAATCCTTTCTAGCTTCTTTGGTTTTAGCCATAACCAATTGAAACTGAAATCGGCTTTTTTGCGGCCATCGAATCTTAACCTCTTTAAGTTGCATCTCAACTTCGTTGTTATCTAACCTCGTCGTGACTACAAAACTAGGTGCATTTGTGCCTCTGCACGTGATTGCAAAACTAGGTGATTGATGTGAGTTTCTCATTAATCTGCATATATATATATATATATATATATATATATATATATATATGAGATAGCTAGGTGTTGTGTACTTCTTGAGAAAATGTCTCTTAGCTCACACCAAGAAGCAGAAAGTGGAATGCAGCCAAGGGTGATTTGCCGGCACTTATACAGTAATTAATTGACCGTATACATATATGTACATTGATGCATAGTGTCGACAAGTTTCTCTTGGCTATATTTCGCTTTCTACTTCTATTGTGTGATGCTCTTTGCGGACTCTGTTGTAACTGTCTTAGATAGTTGTAATTAGGATAGTTAGTTTAGTTTGCTATGTACTTTTTCTGTTAATTTTGCTTTTCATCTTCATCCAAATCAGTTTAGTTAGTTTAGATGGAATGAGAAGAAGTATTATTCAGCATATGCTTAATGGTTCTCACATCAATAGTATAACCATTTTGTGGTTAATTTAGTCTGATATATAGTAAGGTGAAGCAAGCAAGCTATACTTTGGTTGTTATCCTTATGGTTGATCTGTTATGGCATCTTATTGAGGAAAATTTCTTAAATATAAGGGCCTAATTTCCTATTTTGAGTGTCAGGTTTCCAACAGCGGTCATAGTAAGAGTTGCAGTAACATTAATTGCGATATTTGATATTGTGATAAAATGCAGTCGATATGGTATCAATTGAAGTTGTTTTTTGAGTTTGATATTAAACTGCTCCTAGTTTTTAAGTCTCTATTGTTTCATATTAAATGTTTTATTTGAAATATTTGATTGTCTCATACTGTTCACTATTTTATATTGATGATAGGCATACTTTAGAAGTTGCTTTTCAAGTGCAAGAATCAGAAGTTAATGCAACAATTGAAGATGACCCAATTGATAACTTACAAGATGATTCAGTTTATGGTGAAGAAGTTGATTTGCATATGATGCAAGATGATGAGGATGAAGAAGATGATTTCAGTGACGATGGTGAAGATGAAGATCAAGAGGAAGATGATTCTATTGAATAGTATTTGTTAGCTCTTTATTGACAATGTGTTTGATTTAACATACGTTGTATTCAAAAAGGAATTGGTAGATTTAATAAAAAGGAATTGGTAAATCTTTAGTTCATATGCTTATTTTTTATTAGAAGTATAAATAGTGTAAATAATGCTTATTTTTTACTCATTGCAACCTAACGTTTGTCTTTTGTGGCCACATTAGAGGACCCTAAACTTCCATTTACAAGCATTTCAGTTCTCAAGAAGCACAATGAAGAAGAGTCCACTTATAAAATATTCTCTCGTCAACCAGTGGCAGACACATTACTTGATAGCATTTTCAGGTAATAGTAGCAGCTGTTAACTAATTTTTCATGTGCCTTGAAGCTTAAATTACACTGTTGATATGTGTAGCAAAATCTATTTTAAAAACCTGCTTACTTTATGGGATCACACATCAAATTTACCTAATAAGTACTATACAATATAGACTCTGGTTAATCACTTAGCCCTGAGTTGCAAATGGGATGCACCAGGATGGAACCTGATGCTGGTCCGGCTAAAAATTGTTTCAGCCAAGGTTCTAACTTGGGTTCTCCCGAACGATTCGTCTTTCACTGAAGTTTATTAACCACTTGAGTGCATTCAACTGGTTTAGTATTTACTTGTTTAGCTTCGTATTTTGTTATCTCTTCTTTCTCCCTCTCAGAAAAATGAGGGAAAAACTTTTACCAGTTTTCTAATTGTAACTTTTTATTGATTGCTCCTCTGACATTGGGAGGAAGGAGACAATTAGGATAAACTGGGCTGCCTACCCTCATTATCACGCCCCAGAAATATTTGCACTGTTTATATTGGATGGGCGACATCTTTACTATGTTAATGCATTCGAAAATGCGGCTAGCACCATGGAAACAAGTGTTGTGTCAGCTGAGAATATTGCCCGACTCATACTCTCAGATATTTTGGCAAAGTCAATGTGCATTCTTCTAATTTGAAGGTTAGTTCTCAAGGAGAAGATGTTCATTTAGACTTGTGATACAGTGGTTGTAAATCAAGCAATTATTTTCAACAGGTGGTTAATCCCTAGCCAGCTGGTGAAGATACAGCAATGTGCAAAATACGGGCCAACACTGCAAATACAGAACAATAACTAATTATTCTCCCCAGTCCCTCCCTTTGTATTTTATGTTGTTATGTTATTAATAATGTATAGAGGATGGTGTGTGTGATTGTTGAGATTCAAACTTTGCCTTTTTTCCATAGAGTTAGAACTGATACTTGCTTATTATGTTTTCACTTATTTGCAAAACTGTCAACACATGCCAAAATTATATCATTTTTAGTTATATGAATTATTGGGAATGAGTAATGCTAGTCCTTGAGAATCAATGCTTATGTCTAATTTGTTTTTTATTTTTGTAAGATTGATTTTTGATCATACTGAAATTCTGTTTCATTAATGGAAGATGAATGCAATGCCAAGGATTGAAGGTATGCTACCTTTGTTTTTGCTTTTTCCTTCTATTTTTATAAGCAGAAATGGTATCATTTTTATAAGCAGAAATGGCAAATATTTTAAAAAGATGTCAGTTTCTTTTATGAAGCTTGAATTTCTCTATCTCAGATTATTGTTTCGTTGAATCAATCTCAAATTATGGTTTGATGATATAGAAGAAGTGAAATGATAGGACACTGGATTTGCCCAATAAACTTTACTTTGGTCATGTATAACTATGAGCAACTTTTTGACTGAGCACTTTCGCCTTCATGTTTTATGCATCAGGTTGTTGCATGGAGTTTTGTTCCTGGTAAGCAACTGGAGCAAAAGAAAAGAAAGAAGATTGTCAATCCTACTGCACCTGTTGTCCCTCTTGCCAAACATTTAAGGAGATAAAGGGATATATATTGTTTACCCGTTTTTGAAATATTTTAGTTTATATGATCATGTACAATGTGTGTATATATTATACTCATATTTTCTATAAAGTAAAGCCTTTGGTTTATACATTATAATTAAAATTTTAATGTTAAGACTTTGTTTTCCGAAGTTCATGCTTTAATTAATATTTAGTATGATTTGTGAATTTGATATAAATTTTGTTTCAGAGTATTGCAATAGTATTCCAACTAAAGACTAATATTAAATACTTAAAAAATGTATTTATAATTATGTGTAATTTTCATATAAACCAAAATTCAGAAGAAAAAAAAAACCAGTACAAATTAAAAATGTACATTAGAAACTTTCCTACGGATTTACCTGTGGATTTTCATGCGAAATATATTATCAATTGCATGTGACATTTCCTGCGGAAATACCTTTGGAAAATATTCGTAGAAATGGTACTGCAGATTTGTTCTGCATGAATATTCGTAAAACAATGTCTTAAGTTTATAAAATGTTTGCTGCGGAATTTATTTAGTTTTCCTGCGGATTTATCCGCATGTACATTACCTGCGGATTCAGAAATCCTCAGGAAACAGTTATCCACGAAGGTTTTACGTGGGGAAATGGTTCCGCCAATAAATCCGCAGGTAACGTGTGTTCCTGCGGATTTTTAGCTTTAATCCGCAGGAAAATCCGCAGGTAAAAGGCACTAATTTCAGACGGATCAGTCTTAATACATACTATTCAATTGTTTAAGACATTTTATGTCTCTTGAATATATGATTCAGGAATCACATGCTGAATTCTGTTAAAGATTTCTCAAATCAAAACAGAATGGACTGTTTTATTAATTCGTGTTTTGTGCACTGCCAAACCGAGAGGCAGCTTGATTTTTGACAATGGGAAATGCTACTTAACGGTGATTCTTGAGATGATTGCTGATAATACTCTTTAATTTAAATATATTTATGTATAGAATACTAATACTACATATACATTAACAATATGTAGGTAATTGCTTTAGCTGTTTGAAGACTGGTTTTTGGACTGAGAAGGTGTTACAGTCATTGATTGTCCTTATCCTGCGTGATAATGCATGTCACCATATGGTTTTCAGTTGAGCCAAAGTTCTTCCATCATCATCAGTGGAGAGATTAGCTATTGAGAATGTTGGGGGCAAATCCTCTTTGTTCTTAACACTAACTCATTGTATTATTGAGCCGTAGGAGGGATCCACTTCATATCTATAGTTAGATTGTACTATTTTAATATTTCAAATTTAGCTTGATATAAAGATGTCTATCCAAACAATTAAGAAAAAAGGAAGTTTATTGATGTTATTTATGTAGAATAATATAAATATACTGAGTCATTTATATAGAAATTTTATATGAGATAATCTAATACAAATCTATGAGTTGAGTTTAGTAGGCAAAATGTATTTACTAAATTATCGAGGATTCAAAGTATTTTAATAGTATTCTAATTAAATACTTCAAAATATTATATATTCATATACTTTTAGTTGAAATTTTCATATATTTTGAAACTAGAAAAGACCTTTCCGTGCGGAATATTTCTTGAAAAAATATTGAAACGGATTTACCTACGGATTTTCGTTCAAACAATGTTGCCATAACGTTCGCAGGAAGCTACTGCAGACTTGTTCTGCATGAAATTCGTAAGAAAACCCTAAATATATAAATATATGCTGCGGATTTTATTGATTTTCCTGCGGAAATTAACCGCATGTACCTTACCTGCGGATATAGAAATCCTCAGGAAACAATTATCTACGAAGGTTTACGTGGGGAAATAGTTCCTCAAGTAATCCGCAGGTAAACGTGTTTCCTGCGGAGTTTTAGCTTAAGCCGCAGGAAAATCCAGAGGTAAACCTTAATTTCTAGTAGTGTAAACAACATGCATGTTCTAAATTAACACAAATAATTTGAATTTCCAATTCCCTTTGACTAGTTTCCCTTTTTTCCTCCTATTTTAGTTCTTTTCTTTCATTTCGCTATGATTCCAATCAACTTCATAAATTTGTAATAAAATTAAATCCCCTAATCTCACGTGATATAAAAAAATAACATTAATCAAAAGAACTCACAATTTCTATTAAAGGAAAAGATGATGTTTTGATTAATTGGTTTTTGAACTTCTTTTTTTTTTTAATAACTTTAAAAAGTTTTTGGATTTAAATGATTGAAAAAAAAAGCAATGTATGTATTTGTTCACAGTAACACGAAAAAGAAGAATAAGTATAACAAAAATCTATGTGTCTTGTTCAATATTACATTAATACCTCTTCCTAATAATCAAATTTTAAACTAATTATTTATTTTTAAATTTATATTTTATTGGTTAACTTCTAGACCTAACCAAATACATAGGTTGTTACAATGTCTTTTAGCAGCAATATAATAACCCACTACAAATTTTTACAGTCGCTAAATTATCATTAACGTTGATAAAAGACCCATTGCAAATTGGCCGCTAAAAACTAAATATTTTAATGACAATTGTAATGGTCTATACATATTATTTTCTACAATCCGACTCATATTTTAAAAAGTTTTTTCATGACATATCTATTGCCACTAAAGTACAATATTATTTAACAAAAAAAAACAATTTAGGGATAATTAATATAATTTATATATGGGAAATAAAACATATACAATATCTTCATTAATGATTAGCTATGAAGTTATAATAAATATAAGTTTTCAATAGAATATTTCAATAATTAAAATATTGGATACACAAACCAAATTCAACATTTATTAGAGAAATGTGAAATATTTATATAGTATTTAATAACACAGTAGAATTGTAAAAAAAAAAAGGTTAGTTATATTAGAAATCAAATAGCGACAATTATTTTGAAATAATTTGTTTTTGAAAATGTGATAATTATTATAAAACAAAAAGAATAGATTGAAATAATGAGTACATATGTAAAATTGATATTTGAAAATGTACGCGTCAGTCAATTAAATTTGTCAATAGGCTAGTACATAATTTAACATAATAAAATATCAATCAAAATAGTTCATGTGTAAACTTTTGCCATTAGATATTTGTATGTGAATTGTCATTGAATATGTGGAATTTTATCACGTCAGAAATTATCTTCCCGATGATAAAATTTTCGTATGAAATTTTCATCTCAGAGATGAATTTTGTGAGTAATTATTTTTTAATTGTGGTATTGACTAATGATGAACAAATTAGTCCATATATGAAAGATTTAAATTCATAATGAGATGACATTGAATGAATCAAGTAAAAGGGTCAAAATATTCAAATTAACATGTCACATTATAATCTCTAACGATAAAAGTTTAAATATGAATTGTTTAATTATTATTTTACTATTTTGGAGATTATTTTGTCCGAATTTGTAAAATTAAGGGTTAATTTGACCAGACACTTACAATTGAAGACCAACTTGCCTATTCACTCTTGAAATAATCCAATATCTTATTTAACTCTCAAGTTCCAAGGAGTAGGGCTATGTAATCAAGAGTTCGATCGAGAGTCAAGAATTGTTTCAGCTAAGATCGAACTCGGTTCTTCTGAATGATTTGTCCTTAACTGAAACTCATTAACGTTTTAGCCAATACTCTTATTAAATAATCCCTTAATCTATTAAATTCACTAAATATTAGTTAAAAAAGGTATATTCAAAGATAATTCATCCACTAAATATAAAACACAAATTTTTGTTTAATAGAGTGCAAAAGCATCACATGATTAACTTGACATCCATATGTTGCACCCAAATTATCACATATCATTGCAGCAATCTAAATATTATAAGATATAATAGAAGAAATACAAGATGCCTGGGGACTATAACAAAGCTCAACAAACAATCATCAAATATATACGCAACTTACGACGTTCATTAAAAAACCTTACCAAGGAAACCCTTAAGGATAAAAACATGGTGAAGGAGAAAGAGTAATAAACACTAAAAACATCTAAACGTCTCTATTCAGATAGGACCAATCATATTCTATAAAAACATCAACGTATATTAGAAGGAATATTTAACCAATGATTGTTTACCAATTGAAGCTTCAAATTAGGCAATTTTATTCTGCATATTGATTATTCTTTAAAAATATGGAAATATAGTAAAAACTCATTCTTTAATCATGATCAAACAATTAGTCATCTATTTCTAATGGACCAAGGAACAAGA
>PGTU02011092.1:0-11601 GCA_002896215.2 Cicer echinospermum | reverse complement strand
GGGAATCATAAGTCTTGCACGAATTATTAATGAAAGAAGAATATGGGAATCGATAAATAAAATAGCAAGTCCTTCATTGATGAGAAAAAAAGTACATTGCATTTAAATTAAAAAAAGCTACATCGACTATGGTATTTCAATCATATTTTTCAAGAGGACAACCAATCTTCTCCTCCAATTCTTCTACTAAATGTTTGCAATATTCGACGAACTTGTAGACTTTGATTGGAGTGTTGAGTGGATGCATTAATGCATCAATCTCTCTTAGATGTTTTGGAATTTTTATGATTGCCTGATTAACTAGCATTGCCAATTTCGAAAAGCAATCTTTCCAATGCTTTGCCTTTATCTTCCAATTCTTTATAAATCTCTTGGTTCTTCAATTGCCCAAGCAATATCATGAAATGCTCCTCCCAGTATATGGTTTCATCCTTCAAGTCATTGTAGATCTTTTCTTGATAATCAATGTAATTCTTCAACTCACTAGAAGCTTCCATTTCTGCTTTTAGTGCATCTTGGTGTTTTGAGAGTAATTATTCGATTTCTTCCTTCTGTTGCCTCTCATTCCTTACTTGATTCGCATATTGATCTACCCTTTCTTTCAGTTGTTTCTTTAAATCTTCAAACCCCTTTTTTATGTTCTTCTCAGAGCTTGCTGATTTTGTCCACAATTGCTTCCACATATAGGCTTCTTCAATAGTTGCATTCCTTTCTTGCCTTCGCACATCTAACTCTTCATTTGCGCCTCTTAAACAATCTTGTATGTCAAGTTTATTTCCTTTTTCAACTTTCAACCTCTTGTTGCTTCTCTCGATAAACTGACTCTTACAAGTGTTTTCTGATCTTAAGTTGTCGTTCTCTTGGGAGACTTTTTCTAATCTCGCTTGTAGCTCTTTTTTCTCTTCTTCAGATTTTAGCAATGATGCTTTGAGTTCTTCTATCTCTTCATTTGCAACAAGGATAGGTTCAGGCATTTCCTGACTATTTGAGGCTGTATTGTGGAAAGGCAGCTTGATTTCTTGGACTCTTTTCTTTACCCATTGTTGATAGGGTTCTTTTGTGCTGCAACTTCTACATCCGAGTATTTTTCCTTTTCTGATGATCAACTCCCAAGCTCGACTTACCCTTCTCAACATTGGTGGGTCTACTATACCCGTATTGTGCAAAACAAAAGCCTCCAATGACTTATCATCTGGTTTATCCAACATGGGGTAGCCGAGTTGTCTCAGAGCTATCATTGGATTGTAATTAATACATCCTTTCGTTCCCATGAGAGGTACATTTGGAAAATCTCCGCATCGGCATATTACCTCTTCCACCCCTTGTTCTCTATAGTACCATGAAATTTTATCTCCAGTAAGGCTAGCTATACTCTGAGCCCATTCACGATTGCTCTTGACCCCAACATGATACCCTTTCTTGAACATGTGAGACACAAACCAAGTATACAGCACTGGAACACAACATAAAATTGTTCCCCCTTTCTTCTCGTGTCGCATATGCATAGAGTAGTATACATCAGCAAGAATCGCAGGAACTGGGTTTTGTTTATGTTTGTTAAAAGCTAAGAATACATTTATGGCAGCAAAATCTACAAAGTTATCAAGGTTTGGGAATATAACAATACCGTAGATAATGAGGGCCAAAACATCTATAAAAGTACTCCATTCTTTTTTATCAGCTAAGTCTTGGCACTTTTGCTCTAGATATTTTCTTGAAAACCCATGAATAGCCCCTTTTTCCTCTTTTGTACTTGTCAACTCTCTTATGTCGATTTTCAACACTTCAGCAATTGTGTCCAACTTCGGTGGTTGCCCAGTATATCGATAAGGATTTCCTCTTTCTAGGGAGTAACCCAATATTCGCTCAAATTCCTCTAATGTCGGGGCCAACTGAAAGTCTTGGAAGGTGAAACATCTTAAGAGAGGATCGTAATACTGAGCCAATGCTGTGAGGGCCCCTGTTTGCACATTCACTGCCAAGAGATTTAGAATTTTCCCATATTTGTGAACGAAACTCTCACGTTGTATAGTTTTCATCTGGCAGCTGATGTCTTTTAAACTCTTCAAATCAGGTTGCTTGAACTTTAAAAGTAAAGTTTTTCTTTTTTCCGATCCCATTGTCCACTTAAATAACACGTGACTAAAGTTTGTATGATTCCCCAAAAATCCTGAAAATTTATGCAAAATGCTATTATGTTCTATTTTTCCTTAGAAAGAGAGAAAAAAAATGTCATGACATATGAATGAAACTAATATATATTTATAATGTCTTGAATATATGAGATAATTTTTTTGGTTTTTATAGATATTCTTTCAATGAAAGGATCTATTGGCTTATGTAGTGAAACTCTCACAAGGGAGGCTCTATGGTTCTAAACACGGTTCCTAGAGCCAATAATCCTATTTTAGAATATTGTCAACAACAATAGGTAAACTATTTGAAGTGACAATAACCTCAATAGGATCAAACTCTAGGTGAGATCTTCATGCTAACCAAACAGGATGTACATCCAGAAGGCTACCACTACGCGATCTCGAAACTAAGCTTAAGTTTTGTTCAAACCCGGGTATAAGGTTCCACTCATAAGTGTGTGTCTTAAAAAAATGTAGGTGTTGAATAAACATAATTCAATAGATCCATAATACTAACAAAACATATATACATATATAAAATAAATAGATAAATACATAACATAAAATAAAATAAAAATAATCTACTAGCCTAAAAGAATATTATAATGTCAACTATTACTTATTAAGAAATAAAGAAACACACAAAGAAAATGAAAATGAAAAACAAACAAATATAGATAAAAGTTAAAAAATTATGCACAATTAATTTTTAGGCTTGACTCTCAAATTTCCCCAGCGGAGTCGCCAGCTGTCGCGGCCTAAAATTTCGAGTTTTCCTCGAATTCAATGGAGTCGCCACCAAAATTTATTTTAAAATAGGGAAAATATTGGAAAACCCTTAAAAATGTAAAAATGGTCTTTGAAACCAGATTTTGAGTTCGGGAGTCGATTATGCGTAGGGAAGGTATTAGCACCCTACGACATCCGTTAAAATACGGTTACCTTTAATTAATTGTGCAAAATTATATCAACTTAAATATATTTATTTTTCTTTATTATTAAATATGAATATAAATTGTTTTTTATAAATGTGATTTTTTGAGATAAAAGTGTGTTAAAAAAGAATGGAAAAAAGAAAGTTTTTATTAGTGTGCTTGACAAGAGTGTGATCTTGCTCCTACGTATCTCCCGGTGCGATGGAGAAATCAAAGCTACGTAGTTCTTGGTAAAAAATGTGAATGCGTTGATTGATTTTAAATAAATTGTAGTTTTGTTATAAAAAATGCTAAATTTGACGAACTTAAAAAAGACTTGCTTGATTTGAATAATTATTTTAAAATGTGAGTTTTAAAACGATCGAGTTGTACAACTCGTGTCTCAAAACTCAAGGAGTAAAAAGATGTCACATCTAATTTAACTCTCTTTAAAACATTTTATTATTTTTTCGATTTTTAATATGAGATTTCAAAGCTAAAAAAAAAATAGTACAACTTATATTAATGTCTCAAATATATACATTTAATTAGTTTTTAATAAAAAAATGAAAAAATAATTATTTTTATATTAATTCAAATATAGATATTTTATTAAAGTAAAACGAAAAGATCATGATAAAAAAATGTTGGGCCTACAAAGGAAAAAAAAGAAATGCAAATGGACTATATAAAATACCCATAGCCCAATCTCTTTGAAACCCTAATCTGTAAAGCTCTGGCTTGAGGAAAACAAACCCAGACATAATCAAGAAGATGAGCGACCCATCCAGAAGAAAGAAAACAATGGGCTGCCAAAACAAGGTTTGAGTCCTATCCTTTCTAACCTTCTAATACTTCTCGATCAAATTTATAACAATAATAACTTTCATCATTAGGAAATATAAATAAAATAAAAACGAAAATACCTTGATCCTTCTTCTGGTTGTTCCTCTGTTTGTTTGGATAACGGTGATAAAATTCAAATATCTATTTTTGTGTTTTTTTTAACAAATTTATCTCCCAATAAAAAGAAACTATTTTCTCTATTTTAAAATTTGGAACTCTTTTTCCCTCTCCCATTTTCAAAATTTCGAATTTTATAAACTAAAGTAAATTAGAGTGATGTAACTTTATGTAGAAAAAATAAAGTTCTGAACTTTACATGGGGTTTGTTGCAAAATTCAGATTTTGAGTGTAGAAGTTATAAAGGAAGGTTATACAGGTATTACCTTTATTAGTATGTTTGATATAAAATGAATCAATTAACTGGTTTCTAATATGTTGTACTTGGGATGTTGTGAATGCAAGTAAAATAAAGCAAAGTTTGTAACAGGATGCTGGGAATGCAAATAATGGCTAAATACTACTTGTGATCCCTTAACTTAATTTCAGTTAACGTTTTAGTCCTTTATCTTTTTTTTTTTCTTCCGATTTGGTCCTTTATTTTACTTTTAAGTGACAATTTGATCTTTTATGTTTTAAAACGTCAACAATGTTATCATTTTTCTTACAAAAATTTCATCAAATTTTTCAACACATCATCCTCCATATAATTAATTATATTTTATAATATAAAACAATTAATTAATCAAATTCGTAACTCAAATCTTCAAATAAACTCATATTTGACATTCTTTATTTGATGTTGTTGGAGATGAAAATATGAGTCTATTTAAAGATTTAAGTTATGAATTTGATGAAATCACATTATATTGAGGATGATAATTAGTTTTATGAGTTTTGTTTGAAATTTTTTATGAATTTTTTGAATTTTTGCAAAAAATAAGGATAATATTGTTGATATTTTAAAACATAAAATATCAAATTGTCACTTAAAATTAAAATAAAGGACCAATTCAGGAAAAAATATAGATAAAGGGCTAAAACGTTAACTGTAATTAAGTTAAGGACACGAGTAGTATTTAGCCTATAAACGAGGGTTTGTAATAGCTTTTTCACAAAATTAAGCAGCTAAGATGTACAATGGAAGAGTGAAAATCAAGAAGACGAAGACTTGTGACATTTGTGTTGAGTGTTGGCAGGACAATGTATTGGTATGAATTGTTGTATTGACGATAGTGTATTGATGTGTGGCATCCCAAATAAGAAATACTTAATTATTTTTGTGTAATTCGAATTCTTTATTAGTTGGCTTCACATTATTTTATTTTTTGTGTAAAATAATTATTATTTTAGATTTTTGATAATAATTATAAAATATTTATTAAATATATTATTATTATTATTTTTTAATTATTCAGACAAAATTAAGGTCGTACATGGTCAGATAAGAATCGTTAATCACGTTTGCATAACTATTGTAACATTGTCATAACAGATCAATCTAGTACATATATTATTTCTAATATTTATACTTATGTGAAGACTTTATATCTCATATTCATGATCCGTGAGATGTGATCAACCTACTCACATAACAATATGTATGCATTATTGTTATCTCATTTAACAATAAAATTTAACTACAAACAATTTAAAAATAGTGTCACTATGCTCAATAGGGTATTACAATTAAGTTACAAAACAATCTAAATATTATAAGAATTTTAATTATACTTTAAATAAATCCACTAATAAATTAATGAGACATTTAGAGAAATCTTCAAACTTTTGAATAAAATGTTCATTATTTAATAACTTACTATTTAAATATTTTTATTTTAATTTATTATCTTAGAATTATATATAATAATAAAGATCAAATATGAACTAAAAATAAAAATTAAATATTGAATTGTTATTCTAAGAATATTTCAAGGTATTAAACAACACATCACGACTTAACTAAAAATCGATAGCAAAAATATTTTGAAAGATTATTTTTCCTTTAAAATTTTATAATTAAAAAGGCAATTTTAAATGTATTTACTAAGACGAAAAACTTACTTAATCATTATCATATTTATAGAGCTAAAAGCTATTATTTTATTTGACCGCATAATTTTTTTTTCTAAGGAATTTTAATTTTATTTAAAAAAATAACTAAATGCTGATTTACTCGCAATTATCAGTTGTCACTCACAAGCATTTCCCCCTTTTAGAGAGAGAAAGAGAAAGAAATGGAGAATCTATGGCGAGCAGCAACAGGTCAAGAACCAAACCCAGAAGACTACACCGGAATCCAATTCTGGTCAAATCCAGAACGCACCGGCTGGTTAACTAAACAAGGCGACTACATCAAAACCTGGCGCCGTCGCTATTTTGTTCTCAAACAAGGCAAACTCTTCTGGTTCAAAACCCCTTCCGCCGCTTCATCATCTTCCTCTGTCCCACGTGGCGTCATCTCCGTTTCCACTTGTTTAACCGTTAAGGGAGCTGAGGATGTTCTTCATAAAGCATCTGCTTTTGAACTCTCTACGCCTCATTCCACTATGTTCTTTATTGCTGATAATGATAAAGATAAAGAGGATTGGATTAATTCAATTGGTCGTGCTATTGTTCTTAATTCTCGATCTCATGCTGATTCTGAGGTTATTGATTATGGTCAATCTAACGCTACTTGATCATAACTTTTTGTACCTCTTTGTATACTATTGATCTTTGTCTTAATAATTGATAACCCCAAGTTGTAAAAGTGTTTTTATGCATTTTCATTTTCATTATTATCAATAAAGTTTTTTTTCTTTTTGTTAACTGTGTATGTAGGCTTTTGGATACTTGGTTGATCTGATTGAATTTGTGGTGGGAGTGAGTGATGATCTATTCTAGTAGTGTAAAATTTACAAGTAAAGTAACCTTTTGTGGTAACTAAGTGTATGTTTGGATTAAAGTTGAGTTTATCGAAAACACTGTAACACTGTAATTTTGTTGTAGATTCAAAGTCTTTTGCTAAAATTGCGGTGGCATAGTGTGATTGTGCCAAATTCACTTACACACGAAGTGTGTGTTTGGTTTAGTGGTGAGCAACCGCCACGGTGAGTTTGGAGTTAATCCAAACATTCTCTAACTCGAAGTATGTGTTTGGTTGAGCAGTGAGCAATGGCCACTGTGAGTTTGGAGCTTCCCACCATGATTTTCAGAAACTCCAATGTGTAGTTTTTGGTTGACCGTGTTTTCCACCATAATTTTGGTATGATTGTAGTGTTTTCCAAACAAAATTTGGGATAGCTTTGTAGACTACATGGGTTTTGTGTGTGGTACCGAGTAAGTCAGGTCAGGACAATTGTTTTTCTTCTTGATTATCACTTTATAAGCTTAGAGTTGATGTTATGAGTCTTTTCAAACTGAAATCGAACACACAGTGAAGCATTTTCTATTTTTGACACTAATTGAATTGAAGCTTGAAATTTGCTTGATTAACTGCTAAGTCATGTATTTTTCTCAAATTTGTTTTATTGATTTAGTTTATTGTATAACTCATTAATGAATCTGTGAGTTAGTTTCATTAATCATATCTGGGTGAATGGTAACTTCTTTCACCTATTGTATGTAAAATCTCCATTATCTTTTACCAGTCTGTTTGTTTGTTTCAGAATGTTGACAATTGCAGGATGTCAACATTCTGGACTTCGGTTTTGTGGGAAATAAGCACTCTCAGTATCCCTATTATCAGTCATAGATTATTAATATAGCTTTTTTTTTTGCACAGGATAGATATTAGATAGTTCTGAGGACTTTTGTGGAATGAAATTGAGATGGCTGCATGAGGAGTGATATGATTGGATTAATGTTACTGTGAATTTTTAAAACTCAGATTTATGTTGTGAGGAATCCTTGTTATAAACATAATGTATTATCCGGTAAATAAGTTGTGCTTGTCAGGTTGGCATTAATGTGTTTAGTAAGCAACTAAGCCATTAAGGTAACATAGAATGGTTTTCTGAACAGCATAATTATTTGTGTGGAAAAAGCATGCCGGAAGTTTGATTTGAGGAATCTTACAGTGTGATAGAATACAAAGATATGTGTATTCTATAGCTTTTGCTTCGAGGTATCGGTTGATACAATTATTAGTTTTCTAATAAGCTAGATGCCTTTTCTTATGATACCGAATTTGATTCTATATGCTGTTATCTGTCCCTTATGATGAAAACCTGAAATCTTGATTTACACCGTTGGGGTGAGGCATTGGAGTAATGTCAGCATATTGTAATTTGAACGGCAGATTCTGTTATTCATTCCTACTGCTCAACAATATCTTTGGACTTGAATATGAAATATCACTTTGTGACCGTTTTGCTCTGAATTGGATATATGTTATTCTATTTCCATATTTTCATGTTATACAATCCATTAAATGTGTGACAATAGACTTGGGTGTCTCTTTCGGTGACTGTCCATATATCATCAAGTACAACAATGTATGATCACACTATAAAGGTGACGTCCATATATCAGTCAAGTACAACAATGTATGAATACACTATAAAGGTGACTGGTCCATTATATCAGTCAGTACACATATGCTATTTTTGACTCTTACTTCAAGCACTATCTCATGCTAACTTAATCTCGGAGTATTTTATGGAGCTACCCACCACTGCCACTAGAGACGAATATCACCTCTTAGTTTGGTGCTTCTCAATCATAATTTTTAACTCAGAATATTAATTTTTAACTTGATGAAGTATAGTAATTTTTTCATATTCAATGACATATCTAAGCTGTGATAAGTTTAATGTAATTTTCTTTTTCATAATTTACCTTGATTTGTGAATAGTTTATGTTAGTTGGTTTGTTTAAAAAAAAGATAGATAGATAGGAGGGAAGTATGTACGTGGGACAGAGATGAAGCACAGAAGCAAGAAGGTGAAAAGAGAAATGAAGGCAATTTGTTGAAGTTAGTGAATGTTTGGATTGAGGGCTGAGTTTGAAGAAATTTTACAGTCACACTGTGATTTTGCTAAATTTAAATATAATTTTTGTCAAAATACAGTGATTTACAACTTCATTATATGGATTGGTGGCACTGTGCATGCCTTCAGTGTGGGTGCGGTTGGAGTCTTACTAATTGCCAACTTTTTTTTAATTGTCACAGAAATCCTATATTATGATCGAGTTGAGCGCTGATCGGATAGTTGGTCAATTTCATGTACTACTAATTATTACTTGCATTTTATTCCGGCCATAATCATTACTTGTTGCATCTTGTTCTGTGTATAAAATTATAAATATAATAGTTTTTACAAATTAAAACAACTAGAATGTGACTCGCATATTATGATGTATTTTTATGTGTACTATAAATTTTGTATTATGATTATATAATCATTTTTTATTATATAGATAATGAAATATAATTAGTATAACTAATGATATAATTAATTGTTAACATCAAATTTTAGAAGAAAATTAAAGTTTTAAATATGGCAATGTGAAAATCACTTTTTTTTTTCTTCCCTAAACACCATTTGTTAACAGTTTGTTTGTATCATTGTTATTCTTTAAACTTTTCTATAGTACGTTAGAAAAATTAATATCCACGTCTTGAACTCAATTTTGACCAACACTCCAATTTAGAATTTATCAAGTTTACGACAACATATGCTTTTAAATACAAGTTAAATGATAATATGACCAAAATCATAATTAGTGATTTAATTAAATGTTTGATTATCCTCAAAACACTAATTTTGGGATTTTGTCTCAACACTTATGAGTAAAAGAAGAAGATTTTTTGCACACTTCTAGAAGATTGAATCTTATGATAATAAAATGTTGCCGAATAAAGGAGAAAGTTGTTGATTAAAATTATGATGTTCTTGCTATCATAAAAAAAGAGGAGAGAAATAATCATAAAGAAATAAACTAGAGAGGGAGAAAAAGACAAACACTTTGAACACTTAACAATGTTTGGAGTTGGAATGAAGTGTCTCAAATTTTGGAGCAAAAAATCATACTTTTCTCTTCTAGGGTTTTTAAATTTTTTTTTTCTCTTAATTGATGAACACTTCTATTATTTGTTTTATTTTCTATATGTCAATAAGTAACTAAACTCTCTTCTACGGCGTTTCTTTAGTGAATCTTGTAATTAAAATATTTTTTACTATGTCTTAGTTTTAATTTAGATTTTTGTTGTTTATCTCAATTAAATTATTCTATTATTTTATTTACATGTTTGGGATGACCAATATTTGCATGCCTTAATCAATCAATTGACTAGTGACCAACTACCATTAATTGGTAGATTTATACAATAATTGAGATTACGATTCATATATGATGAAACATAAATACTAATCTTTCAATCAGTCAACCTCTTGGTTCTTTATATTTTCTCTTAATTATATTTTTTGTATGATCAATCAAATAATTTATTTAGGAAAAATAATATTACATTGAATACGAATCTTTGTTAATAGTTTTAAGGAGAGATTGATAATTGATAAAACAAATAAAAATTCATATAAAACTGAGATTTGAAGTATTGATATTACAAATGAAATCATGACCATAAGTTTACTTTTCATTAATTCAAAGTTGTCTCTCTTTTTAATTCTTATGTTATTGTTACATTTTCATTATCACGAACCAACAATAATTAACTCCCTCTGTCTCATAATAATTAACACATTTACACACAAAAATATCTCAAAATGAATGACCCTTTTAATTTCAAATGCATATGTTTTCTTCTGGTTTCTCATAGATTACCTCAATTGAAAGTAATTCTATTTGAGGTGTGTTAGACACTAAATATGACTAAATATGAGTACATCTCTCAATGCTGATTCAAACTCGGTTCACCACAAAAGTCTAACCCATTCCGCTAGATCGAACATCCGTTAACCTAATACACTTTTTTTTTGAATTGTATCTTTTAATTATTAATTTTTACATAATTTATAATACACAATCTCTTACTAAGCATTTATGACATTAATAATATATCAACACATAGAAAACATAATTTGACAAAAAATAATATATTTTTTTTATTCATGCAATTTTTTTAATATGAATAAGAATCAAAATGAGTTAATTGCGGGATAAAGTAGTTTTCTTTTTGGTTTTTGAACCCATCTTGGACAAATTGATTTGAGTCATGTAGTGAAAAATAAATTTACAAATTTATAATAAGATTTATTTTTAAACTACATTCCAACACTTTATAACTAAAAAATCATACGCCTTTGAAAAAAAAAACAAAATTATATAAATTTAAATAATAGAATAAATTAAATAATAATTCTCCCATATCTTCAATTAATTTTATTTACTAAATTTAGACACACATACGAGAATAAAAATATAATAAAATTAAAGGTGAATGATTTGGATCAAATATTATATTCGAGAGTTTGAATTTTAAAACCTGTTACGCCAATAAACCATATGGTGATGGGATCAGGTTGGAGTCCCTGAATGCTCCTTTTATCAATCCCTGCTTAAAAAATTAAAATAATGCTCCTTGTTTAAATTGTGTTAGAACAGAACCTAGTGATATGTCTTTTGTAATAAAAAAGGACCACATTTATATAACTTTTATCAAATAAAAAATCATTGTAGAATTAAAAGATAAAGGACCTAATTGAAATTTTCAAAAATTATCTATCAAATACTCTATTCGATTTTATATATAAGAAAAAATT
>PGTU02011085.1:0-10806 GCA_002896215.2 Cicer echinospermum | reverse complement strand
ATCCACGCATCGGCAACCAATCCGAAGACGATCACCTTCATTTTTGTCGATCTACGCATCGGTAACCAATCCGAAGACGATCATTTCTTATTTCTGTCGATCTGCGCATCGGTAATTGTGACACCCTAAACCCCAAATAATTTTTTTTTTTAAAGATAAAGAGTATCACGTAATCATAAACATGTCACATAAAATCCAAAATTTTCACCAAACATAATGACGTCGAAATCATAATATCAACAACATAATCCTTTTTGAAGTGCACATACTTATGTTTCAAACATAGTGCAGATATAGTCCCCACCCGATGTCACTATCAGAACGGGAATTCCCAAAATAAAAATACTCAAAATAACATCAATACAATGCGTATAAATAGAGTCTTCGGGACATGATGACTTCCGCCTCTCCAATGGTACAAGTAATCACTTGCCACCTATCACGGGTCTGCGTCCGTCGCAAACGCCAAACACAAACAACGAGGGGTGAGTATCGAAATTATGTAACAGTATAAAATACACGAGGAGAACACGCAAACAATCAAATTATCACAATCTCAAAACAGTCAAGTGTATAATATCAGCGACTTATCAAATTCATTCATAATAAGACAATCAAAATAATGAAATGCTATGCATGTCCTATACTCTATACTTCATCATTTGGTACCATTCTACTCTGAAGTACTTGGTTAGGAGGCCTGATACTATGCCACTACAAGAGTGGACGGACAATTCATGAATGGCCAAGTCCTCATAGATCCCCTCAACTCAACCCGAGACACATATACGCGACAGTCGGGGTACTCTTGTGTTGCACGGTAGTTCCCGGCCTTAGGGAATAACCCACTAATCCACTTAGGAATTCCCCACTAGGTGTACCCCCAAGGTCTATCAGTCTTACCTTACAGTTCGACTGTAGCCCTCCACGATCAGGCTCATTCAGTTGTACTTCCCCGAATCACTAGGTTCGTCAGACCCTCCCTATATGATGACAAAACAATCCTAACTCCAAATCTACAACACATATCTCAGACTTACTCGATCATCACTACTCACTAAGTTTCAGTTTGACTTCACGATATTCGTCATCATATATCTTTATCAGTCAATCACAATAAAATCACAATATTTGGTTTACACTACTCACAATACACAATCCAATTTCATCAATCACATAATAAGGAATTCAATCGGTGATACATTCTAGTAATATCATAAATTCAATCAAGTAACAAAACATTCAAGTTCAAATCATTCAGACATTAACAATCAACAGAAGATTTCATAAAATCGGACAACATGCAATCTTAATATAAATAAATTCACAACAATTCTACAAGTTGCTAAATTATATTTTAGTCCTCACTATTACCATCCACATCTTATTAATTAATTATTATTACTCAATAGGGCTCAACTGTACGTAGTAAGCCCCGAATGAACATTTGGGAATTTCAGCATTCCCGTTCATCTCACGTTATTTTATACTCATAAGATCGAACCTCATCTCACCCCTTACCTCGGCTGAAGATTCCGTCCAATGAGTCTGATCTGCTAACGAGTCGTTTCTTTATCGGTCGTCGTCTCTAATAGTCCGCGAGGGAATTATAACCACACAACCACAAAATACAAATGAATTACTTACTATACATAAATGAATAATTAATTAATAAAATACATAATAAATTAATAACGAATAAATAAAGAATGAATAAATAATAAATAAATAGATAAATAAGTAAATGAATAAATAAAATAAATAATAAATAAACGAATAAGTAAATGAATGAATAGTAAAATAAATAAATAAGTAAATGAATAAAGAAATAATAATTGGATAAGTAAATAAGGAAATAAATAAGTAAATACGTTAATAAGTAAATAATTAAATGAATATATAATAAATAAATAATTAAATAAGTAACTGAATAAATAATTGAATAATAAATAAATAAGTAAACGAATAAATAGATAATAAAATAAATAATGAATAAATAAATAAATAGATAATTAAATAATAAAATAAATAATAAATAAGTAAATAAGTAGATGAGTAAATAAATAATAAAATAAGTAAACAATTAAATAAATAAGTAAATGAATAAATAAATAGATAAATAAATAAATCAGTAATGAATAAATAAGTAATGAACAAATAAGTAATAAATAAATAAGTAAATAAATAAATAGATAAATAAATAAGTAAATACCTTAATAAGTAAATAAATAAATAAAATAAATAAATAAATACGTAACTGAATAAATAACTAAATAATAAAATAAATAATAAATAATTAAATAGGTAAGTGAATAAATAAGTAATAAAATAAATAATAAATAAATAAATCAGTAATAAATAAATAATAAAATAATTAATAAATACACAAATAAATAAGTAAATAAATAAATGAATAAATAAATAAGTAAACAATAAAATAAATAATGAATAAATAAATAATAATTAAATAATAAAATAAATAATGAATAAATAAATAAAATACATAAACGAAATAATCTAATAAATAAATACATCAAATAAATAAATAAATTATCTAAATAAAATAAATAATCTAAATTAAATAAATAATCTAAATAAATAAATAAATTATCTACTTCTCTATCCTAAAATAAATATCAAATTCACTCCTAAAATAATCATCAAATTCACTAAAAATAATTATCGAATTCACTTCTAAAATAATCGTAAAATTCACTATCTTAAAATAATTATCATTGATATTATTTTAAATGGTTAGCCTAGACATTCATGAATCACTAAAATATTTCCTACACATCTGACATAATTATATCGATAAAACTTTTCCAACTTTCGACTCTGTTGATAGTACATATTACTCTAAATTTACTGCATCATGAGAATATTGTTAAGAAATTTTCCAGTTCAATGACTATGATGGAGTTCCCTGTTTGTGTTTTAGCAACAAACCAAAATCAAGGAATATATAAAACTAAGGAAGTTAAATCTAAGGAAGTTGATCGATTAAATTTAAAGAATTGTCAGGCCACTAATATGATTGTACATATCACTATCCTATAATCCACCAAATAGTAAGTTTGCTACAGATCACTCGTATATTAATGGTAAAATATCAAACACCTAAAGTAATTATCATTCTTCCACTAGGCACGCTAAAGAAAATAGATATTCGGACCCTTATCATAATAATCAAGTTCAGAGGTAGTTCACAGATTGCCATTCTTTATGTATAAATTTCAGTTGCATTACATGTTCTATTCTACCATCAAATTCCATGCTATTATCAAAATCTAATTGGCAGAGTTAAAGTTTATACCTGATTGTGGTTAGGAATTGGAATTGAAATTGAAATTAGATTGGAATTGGAAATTGGAATTTGGAATCAGATGGAATTAGAAGGCGGCTCCCTTATGCGGTAATCCCTGATTGGAATGCAGCTTTGGAAGGCTACATATATATATATACTTCTTAATAGCCTAGGTTATTATTATTATAATAATAATAACAATTATTATCATCCTCATCATCATTCATTATTATATTATTATTTATTATTATTATATTATTATTATTATTATTATTATATTATTATTATTATTATTATATTATTATTATTTATTATATTATTATTCCATTCTATTAGGACTAAAGGTAACAACTAGTGTAGCAACACAAATTCACTTCTTGTATTATTTTATTTATATCTATATATATATTATTATTTATTTTATTTTATTTATTTATTTCGCAAGTTAAATATAGTTAATATTAATGATTTAAATCAATTACTAAGGCAAACACACAGATACACCTAAAGAAATTAGAACACGTATTAACATTCATAAAAGAAATAGTATTGTATCATTATACTATTTAAAATAGGGTAATGAGAAATTGGGGTGTTACATTTCTCCCCCCTGTTGAAGAAAATTTCGTCCTCGAAATTTACCTGACGAAAACAGTTCTGGATAAGAATCGCGCATCTGGCTCTCGACCTCCCACGTAGCACTTTCACCAGTAGCACCTCCCCAGACAACCTTAACCAATGGAATCGTCTTGCCCCTTAATTCTTTGAACTTTTGGTCCTCAATCCGTAGCGGTAAGGTCTCAAAAGTTAGATTCTCTTTTATTTGGACCTTGTCTGACTCAATCACGTGTGAGGGATCGAAAATTTACTTACGAAGTTGAGACACATGAAAGACACTATGGAGATTAGAAAGAGACGGAGGTAACGCAATCTGATATGCTACGTTACCGACACGTTTGAGAATTTGATAAGGTCCTATAAACCGAGGTGTAAGCTTTCGCATTTTTAATGCCCGACCAACCCCAGTTGTTGGAGTAACTCTCAGAAATACATGATCACCTTCTTGAAATTCGAGGTTTTTCTTTCTTTTATCATGGTAACTCTTTTGCCTACTTTGAGATGCTCTCATCTTTTCCTGAATCATTTTTACTTTATCAGTAGTTTGTTGAACAATCTCAGGTCCTAACACAAGGTTATCACCCGTCTCAAACCAACACAGAGGGGTCCTACATCTTCTCCCATACAACGCCTCAAAAGGGGCCATTCCAATGCTAGAGTGGAAACTATTGTTATAGGTAAACTCTATAAGTGGCAAAAAGCTATCCCAACTTCCATTTTGTTCCAACACACAAGCTCTCAACAAGTCTTCTAGGGATTGATTGGTTCGCTCAGTTTGACCATCTGTTTGTGGGTGGTATGCTGAACTCATCCTAAGGTTCGTACCTAAAGCGCTTTGTAAACCTTGCCAAAACTTAGAGGTAAACCTAGGGTCTCTGTCCGAGACTATACTTGATG
Organism: Cicer echinospermum; assembly: GCA_002896215.2. Taxonomy (NCBI): domain Eukaryota; kingdom Viridiplantae; phylum Streptophyta; class Magnoliopsida; order Fabales; family Fabaceae; genus Cicer; species Cicer echinospermum. The sequence continues at coordinate 5,984 of PGTU02011085.1, read as the reverse complement.
GGATTCCATGCAACTTCACAATTTCCTTTATATATATTTCAGCTAACCTTTCCATAGAATAAGTTATGTTTATCGGAATAAAGTGAGCAGACTTAGTTAATCTATCCACAATGACCCAAATGCTATCGTACCTTTTTGGAGTTCGAGGTAGGCCTACAACAAAGTCCATAGAGATGCTATCCCACTTCCATTCGGGAATGCTCAAAGGTTGCATCAAACCTGAAGGTTTTTGATGTTCTACCTTAGATTTTTGGCAAGTCAAACAAGCATACACAAATTCAGCAACATCTCTTTTCATTTTGGGCCACCAAAATATCTTCTTGAGGTCCTTATACATCTTTGTGGCTCCAGGGTGAATACTTAGACAACTCCTATGTCCTTCCTCTAAGATCATCTTTCTTAACTCCTCTACATCGGGAACACAAATCCTCTCCTTAAATCTCAAAATTCCATCCACGCCTATTTTAAAGTCAGGTTCTCTCCCTTGGTCAATCGACTGTAACTTATCTAAAAGATACAAATCCAACTTCTGACTCTTTTCAATCTCTTCCAATAGTCCACTAGTTACCTTCAACATTCCCAATTTAATACTTTCTGGTGTCACTTCACAAACTAAACTAAGGTCTCTAAATTGTTCCAACAACTCACTATGCTTAACCATTAAGGCGGACACACTCAAGGTCTTCCTACTCAAGGCATCGGCCACTACATTGGCCTTTCCAGGGTGATATTTAAGCTCAAAATCAAAATCTTTAAGAAATTCCATCCACCTACGTTGTCTCATGTTCAACTCCTTCTGATCAAAAAGATACTTAAGGCTCTTGTGGTCACTAAAAACCTCAAATCTAGATCCATATAAATAATGTCTCCACATCTTAAGTACAAAGACAACTGCTGCTAGTTCTAGGTCATGGGTAGGGTAGTTTCTCTCATGAATCTTCAGTTGCCTAGAAGCATATGCTACTACCTTTCCATCCTGCATAAGTACTCCACCTAATCCGGAACCACACGCATCACAATATACTACAAAAGGTTCACTCAGGTCAGGTAATACTAAGATTGGTGCAGAGGTCAGTCGTTTCTTAAGCTCTTGGAAACTATTCTCACAATGGGTATCCCACACGAACAATTCCCCTTTACGGGTCAACTTAGTCAAAGGTAAGGCCAACCTGGAGAATCCTTCTATGAACCTACGATAATAACCTGCCAATCCTAGGAAACTCCTAATCTCAGTCACTGATTTAGGTGCTTTCCATTCTAAGACACTCTCCACTTTGGTAGGATCAACAGCTATTCCACCTTTTGAAATTATATGTCCTAGGAAACTTACTTCCTCTAACCAAAACTCACACTTAGACAACTTGGCAAATAATTGTTTCTCCTTAAGGGTTTTCAAGACTATCCTTAGATGTTCACCATGTTCTTCCTTAGTCTTAGAGTACACTAAGATATCATCTATAAACACAACCACAAAAGAGTCGAGGTAAGGATGAAAGATTCGATTCATGTAATCCATAAATACTGCTGGTGCATTAGTAACACCGAAAGGCATAACCAAATACTCGTAATGGCCATAACGGGTCCTAAAGGCGGTCTTTAGGGGTATCAGAAGGTTTCACGCGGATCTGATGGTAACCTAACCTCAGAACGATCTTACTAAACACCCATTGATCCTCTCAATTGATCCATAAGGTCATCTATCCTAGGTAGCGGGTACTTATTCTTGATTGTCACTTTATTAAGCTCGACGGTAATCTACGCATAACCTCATAGACATCCTTCTTCTTAACCAACAACACTGGTAGCACGTCCCATGGTGAAACCTAGGCTTATAATGTTTATCCTAAAAGCTCTTCCAATTGTTTCTTAAGCTCAAACAATTCTAAGGGAGACATCTTAAATAGATGCCATGGATATGGGTCCAGTACTTGTAGCAAGGTCAAATGCAAACTCAATTTCACGCTCCTGGTGGTAAACTAGTGCTCTTCAGGGAATACTCAGGGAAATTCGCACACAATAGGAACATCTGTATTACCACTTTTTCTTCAAAATTCCAATGAGGCAAGGATCATGTATAACTGGGCATTCTTCTTTCAAGAGTAACCTTCCACTTGGTTGGTGGATATATTGCTAGGCTTATCCTCTCTTCGGACTCCATGAATTTCAATGGTTTTTAAACTAAAAAAATCTACGCGGACACGTTGGCAGATAGCCCAATCATGCCAAGAAATCACATCAACCAGAACGCAAAGGTAGACACACTAAGTAACTCGAAAGTCCCTTCCACACACATGGATAGAAATGTCAAGAAAAACTGAGAGGTATCAACAGAATAATCTAAGTTAGGGTATTCACCAATCAAGCTCATACTGAAACGAGATACATGTAGTCCTAAAGCGTTCTAACCCAATCATGAGAAACAAAAGAATGAGTGGCACACAATCAAATAGTACAAATAAAGGAGTATCACTTATGAGACACGTACCTGGATACAAGTTGTTCTTTTCAGACGCTCCTGCCCACTGAGGGCAAAGACTCTTCCATTGGATTTAGGTCTGCTGGCTTGGGAACTCTGGTTTCCAAGGCTGTGGAGTCTTCCTTGTGGTAAGGGCATGTGGTGCAAATGTGGACTTGTTGTTGACAATTAAAACAAGTAATTCCAGCATTCTACATTCATATGTCATGTGACACTGCTTTCCACACCTGCTACATCGGATATTGAGTAGCTGGGTAACCATTATTATACCATTATTGTTGCTGAGACTTGACTCATGTTGTTACTATTTCTGCTACTAAATCCTCGCCATTTGGGTTTACTCTACCACTCCCAAAACTATAACCGTTCCCATTTCCTTTTCCGTTACCACACTAGCTTCTTTTCCAGCTGAAAAACTGTGTTGTTGATAATTCAAACGACTTCCAGATCTACTAGGAGGGAAATAATAAGGTTTTCCTCTAATTATGAGCATAGGCCTCTTGTCCTTCATGATTCCAGTGTTTCGATAATGTGCCTTTTCACACGGCTATCCTCATCATAAATCCTACTCTTATTCACTAGGGTGGAAAGTCGCGGATCTCTTGCATTCCAACTCTGTTTCTCTTGATCTCTGGGCCTGAGTCCCATTTCAAACTTTGATGCACTTAGACTTTTCTTCTGCTTCTTCCAACATAGAGTGGATAGTACCTGGATAATTCCTCGAACTTAGCAGCATACTCCGCTACTGACATATTCCCTGTTCCAATTTAACAAATTCCATCTCCTTTCTATTACGGATATCTTCAGGGAACATACTTAATTAGAAACATGTTCTTGAATATAGCCCAAGTAATTGCAGTCCCTGCATTCTCTAAACGTTGGCGTGCATTATTCCACCAATGTTCAGCTTCTTCCGTCAACATAAAGGTACCAAGATGCACTTTCTGACCTTCACGACATGCCAATCCTCTGAATTTTCTCCACTTCTTGCAACCACTTTTGAGCTCCATCAGGATTATAGTGACCTTCAAAGGATGGGGGGTTAGCCTTGTGGAATTGATCCATCACATGAATCATTTATTTGCACATTTCCTTGGCCACCCCCGTAGCTAGTAGCTTGAGCAACAACTTGAGAAGCAATCTGTGCAGCTTGGGTAGCAGCTTGCGCAGAGGCTTGTGTGCAGTAGCTTGAGATTCAGCCAAAGCTTGGAGAGCCTGCACTGTAACTCTCCTCATGGACTCTAGAGCCTCAGCAATCGCAGCATCATTCCTTCCACCAGCCATCACTACCTACATCCAACAGATAAGCCAATCGAATATAGTGAGACATTTAGGGGAAGTGAGGAACTAACTTAGCTCTACAATACTAACACAATAATGACCATAACTACAAAATACATAACAGAGTACACAAGGAAACATAGCGAACACATAACACATTTACCGGTCTGATTGGACATACCCAGCTCTGATACCACTAATGTGACACCCTAAACCCCAAATAATTTATTTTTATATTTTATAAAGAGTATTACGTAATCATAAACATGTCACATAATCCAAAATTTTCATCAAACATAATGACATCGAAATCATAATATCAACAACATAATCCTTTTTGAAGTACACATACTTATGTTTCAAATGTAGTAAAAATATAGTCCCACCCGATGTCAACTATCAAAGCGGGAATTCTCAAAATAAAAATACTCAAAGTAACATCGATACAATGCCGTATAATACAGTCTTCAGGACACGATGACTTCCGCTCTCCAATGGTACTAGCATCACCTGTAACTTACAACTCGTCTGCGTCCATCGCAAACGCCAAACACAAACAACGAGGGGTGAGTATCGAAATTATGTAGCAGTATAAAATACACCGAGGAGAACACGCAAAGAATCAAATTATCACAATCTCAAAACAGTCAAGTGTATATATCAACGACTTATCAAATTCATTCATAATAAGACAATCAAAATAATGAAATGCTATGCACTCCTATACTCTATACTTCATCAATTTGGTAACCATTATATCTCTGAGTACTTGGTTATGAGGCCTGATCTATGCCACTACAAGAGTGGAACGACAATTCATATGAATGGCAAGTCCTCATAGATCCCTCAACTCAACCCGAGACACATATACCGGACAGTCGGAGGTACTCTTGTGTTGCACGGTAGTTGGACCTTAGGGAATAACCCACAATCCATTAGGAATTTCCCACTAGGTGTTACCGCCCAAGGTCTATCAGTCTTACTTACAGTGACTGTAGCCTGCACGACAGTCATTCAGGTTGTACTTCCCGAAATCACTAGGTTTGTCAGACCTCCCTATAGATGACAAAACAATCCTAAATCTCCAAAAATCACAAAACACATATCTCATACTTACTCGATCTCATCACTACTTCCTAAAGTTCAAGTTTGGACTTCACATATTCATCATTATATATATTGTATCTAGTCAATCATCAATAAAATCACAATATTTGGTTTACACCACTCAGAAACACAATCCAGTTTCATCAATCACATAATAAGGAATTCAATCGGTGACACATTCTAGTAATAACACAATTCAATCAAGTAACAAAATATTCAAGTTCATAATCATTCATAACATTAACATCAACATAAGATTTCATAAAATCAGACAACATGCAATCTTAATATAATAAAATTCACGACAATTCTACAAGTTGCTAAATTATATTTTTAGTCCTCATATTAGCATTCCCATTTTATCAATTAATTATTATTACTCATAGGGCTCAACTGTACGTAGTAAGCCCAAATGAACATTTGGGAATTTCAGCATTCCCGTTCATCTCACGTTATTTTTATACTCATAAGACGAACCTCATCCACCCGCTTACCTCGGCTGAAGATTCCGTCCATGAGTCTGATCTGATAACGAGTTCGTTCTTTACGGTCGTTCGTATCTAATAGTCCGCGAGGGAATCTATTAACCACACAACCACAAAATCAATGAATTACTTACTATACATAAATGAATAATTAATTAATAAAATACATAATAAATTAATAACGAATAAATAAAGAATGAATAAATAATAAATAAATAGATAAATAAGTAAATGAATAAATAAAATAAATAATAAATAAACGAATAAGTAAATGAATGAATAATAAAATAAATAAATAAGTAAATGAATAAAGAAATAATAATTGGATAAGTAAATAAGGAAATAAATAAGTAAATACGTTAATAAGTAAATAATTAAATGAATATATAATAAATAAATAATTAAATAAGTAACTGAATAAATAATTGAATAATAAATAAATAAGTAAACGAATAAATAAATAAGAAAATAAATAAAGAATAAATAAATAAATAATAAATAAATAATAAAATAAATAATAAAAAAACAAATAATAAATGAGTAAATAAATAATAAAATAAGTAAACAATTAAATAAATAAGTAAATGAATAAATAAATAGATAAATAAATAAATCAGTAATGAATAAATAAGTAA
>PGTU02011084.1:0-22350 GCA_002896215.2 Cicer echinospermum | reverse complement strand
ACTTCAGTTGAGTTCATTGTTAATGGCAAGCATATATGAACTTTAGCAGCATGAAATCCTGTTAAGAGTGGCATGCTATAAAGGTTGTTTTGAGCATTAAAAACTAATTGCTATGTGTTAACTGTATCTCCTCTGTTGGTACCCTTTACAAATATTGGGAAATCTGGAGATGGGAACGCGTGATGCAGTTACATAAGGAGGTTACGGGCGGCGTGGAGATACTCAGAGGTGTATGCTTTGGCAGGATGATCAGATGAGATGGTGTAGTAGGGACAAGGGGTCTTCTTTTGGTGGGAAGTATTTTAGTTGGAAACTGTACTTTACTAATATTATCAGTTGACAGCTCATCTTTGGATGGGTCCATGTATCCCATTGATGATGTTGTGTAAATGTTTTTGGGATTGTAACATGGATGAAACTTTCCGCTGCGTGTGAAAATTATAATGATTAATTATTATCCAAAGGATTTCCTGGCATTATTCAATTGCTTCTGCTTTAAAAACTTTAATTTCTTCTTGAAAAAAAAAATATAATGCCCCTCGCTTTGAAAAACGGGGTAGTTACATTGTGGTATCAGAGCATAGGTTTGGTTATCTTTGGGGAGCTGTGGAACCTTGGGTTATAGATTGTAGGTCGACCTAATAAGTTAAGGAGTTTTATCTGATCATGTGTCCGGTTTAAGGGACTTGAGTTCAAGTCCAATATATTATGTGTGTTAGTTACGACGTAGTTTGATTAATTGAAGTAGTGTTAAGACTCCATTGATGATGTTTGATAGGAACCATGCCGGCCAAGCAAGGAATGACGCTCCCGAGAGAACAACGCTATAGGATGATCAAATGGCGGGAGGCTGATGAATAACAGTGGCTCTGCTGTGCCGCAAGACTGCTGCCAGACTCAACGGGATCTTGAGAAAGAGGGAAAGGATCGTGCTGCAGAGTCAAGAGGGTTAGAAGACTTCCGTCGAAATCCTCCTAAGTCAAGGGGATGAGAGTTCAGAGAAGGCGGATCAAATGGATCCAAGAAGTGGAGAAGATCTTGAATGGAAAGGTCCAGCCGGGATGAGGTCACTATGCACGTAATGCTTGGGGATAGCTGAGTACTGGTGGAGGAGTGCAAGGGTTTGATGGGAGCAGCCCACGAGGAGGTGAATGGGAACGTTTAATAAGGAAGTTTTTTAGATAAATACTTCCGAATGAGTACCAGGACAAATGGGAACGACTGTTCTACTCACCAGGGGAGCAGGACTGTGGGCGGGAGTATGCGGAAATTTAATCGCTATCGAGGCATTTCGGTTCTCCGTGAAGAAAATTTGATGAACATTCAATGTGCAACCATCAAGTAATACATAACTGACCAAAGCATTGATAAATCAATTGAGTAATCGATTATCTAACTCAAAATGAGGACTTTTGCTGAGCCAATCGATTGCCAAATCGATTTGGTCAGTTCTGCTGAGTTTTTGCATGACCAAATCGATTTCTAAGTCGATTCTGTCAGTTTTGATGAGTCCCTGTGTTGCCAAATCGATTTCCAAATCGATTTCGACAGTTTTGCGGAGTTCCTGCCTCTCTGCCAATCGATTTCCAAATCGATTTCTTAAAAGATTTTGAAAGATATATTTATACAATCGATTGGCAAATCGATTGGGTCAAAATGGTGAACATCCTGCAACTCATCCAATCGATTGGGAAATCGATTTCCCTGATCGTTTTTCCAAAAATTCATGCATTTACTCAAGTCATTCCTAATCAAGTTCACATACTAACACTTAGCAAATTCCTACAACGATTACCACGGCAATTGGGATCTCGATAACCATCATACTTACACACAAACAATCAACACATAACACTTAGCATTTTCAACGCAATTACACGGCAGTTGGGATCTCGATAACCATCATACTTACACACAACAATCAACACATAACACTTAGCATTTTCAACGCAATTACCACAACGACTCAAATTCAAATCACTTAATCATAAAACTCAAATCAACCACGACTCGCGTGCCAAGCACCCCAACCACGACTCGCGTGCATGGACTCGGAATTCCAAACCAAAACCCTCCTCGAAGGGCCGTAAATCATAATTGTACCGCCTATCGCAAGCCAAAGTACCAATTACCGAGGTGCCACCTATCACGGGTCAGCACGATTTACTAAAATGCGTAAATCATAAACGTACCACCTATCACGGGTCAGTACAGTTTACCGAGGTGTCACCTATCACGGGTCAACACGATTTACTAAAAGAAAAGCGGGAATCGTAAACGTACCTCCTATCACAGACCAGTACTGTGTTTACCTAGGTGCCACCTATCACGGGTCAGCACAATTCACCAAAACGTAAATCGTAAATGTACCACCTATCACGGTCAATACAGTTTACCAAGGTGTCACCTATCTCGGGTCAACACGATTTACTAAAAAGTAAATCGTAAACGTACCACCTATCACGGGTCAGTACAGTTTACCAAGGTGTCTCCTATCACGGGTCGACACAATTTACCAAATGAAATGCATGAGCATACACAGACTCCATTCACAACAATCGTTAAGCAAATGCAGATATTAAAAGATTCCCATTTTTAATACCCATTTAACTTAAACGACTTTCAAACAACATTAAATAAATAAGTCATTAAGAGATTCCCCGTTCTTAATTACCGATTTATCTTAATGATTTTCAAAACAAAACGTTAAGCAAACAGTCATATTAAGAGATTCCCCATTCTTAATATACTTTTGACTTAAACGATTTTCTCATAAAACATTCAGTAAATGAGTCATTAAGAGATTCCCCATTCTTAATACTCATTTACCGAAACGATTTTCAAAACGATAGTTAAGTAACCGAGACATTAAGAGATTCCCATCCTCAACGCCCAGTTAACTTAAACCTTTTCCTCAAAAGCACATTAAGTAAACGAGGTATTAAAGATTCCCCATTTTTAATACTCGTTTACTCTAATGGTTTTTCAATTCCACAGAAACAAACTCAAACATGTTCTCACATTCAAACCATAATTCACAACAACCAGACCAATTAACAAACATCAAGTAGGAACACGCCAAATACGACGAACACAAATCAACACAACATAACACCTAGATACATCAAATTTCATTTACTCAAAATCATACACAAGACTTCAAATTCATTTACCACGAAACATTCATCAATATAAACAAAACCTAACTCTAAGGTTTTACCCATAACGCATTAGTTTCGTTTTTCCCCAAATCGATACATTTACCCTAACAAATTCCTTCCCACACAACCACAGATAAGTCCCTAATGCAAACTAGAAGTTTGGAAGGAGCCCTTACCTCAACGTTAGCTTTAACGGGCGTTTCCGGTACCGCGAGTAATTCCGGTAAAATCTCCGCTCGCAACTTCGCCTCCAAATAGGTCCCCTAGCACCGTAGCGTGGTGGTGAGCAACTTTCCCTTCTATCTCTTCGAGAAATGAGGTTTGGATCTAGAAGAAACGAAGGGGTTTTTGTTTGGATCCCAAAAACGGTATTTTTCTTCGTTTTCGAATCAAAAGAGGAAGAGTGGAGTTGCAAAAACTTGATCTAACTCTCACCCAACCTTGGGTTACTAGTTTTGAAGAGAAGAAAGCGACGAAAATGAAAAATGGGAGAGGAGGAAAATTTGGGCCGCGGGACACGGTTCAGAGGAAGGAGATGGAATTTTCAAATTTCCTTCCTTTCTTTTTTCTTCCTTTCTTTTTCCTTTCTTCCTTTTTCCTTCCTTCCCTTTTATATACTATTTTCTTTTCCTTTTCCTTCCCTCTAGTTTTTCCTTTCTTTTTCCCTCCAAACAAACATATATAAATATAATAAATATAACTTAACAAATATCTCAAATCTAGATATTCGTTAAATTACCGTTTCACCCGAAACACATTAAATTCTCCGTAAAGGATTCATCGCAGTTAAATTCAAATTATTTATCGACGAGAATTCTTAATTGGCATCAAAATATCTTTTTGATTATAAAACTCCAAAATATTATTAACTTTGGCTTAAAAGCCTCCGAGCCAAAATCCAAAATACACCAAAAATACATAAATGGTGCTTTAAAATTATGGGTCTTACAAAGAGATTCCCCATTCTTAACGATCAGTTAACTCAACGATTTTCCAAAACAACATTAGGTAAACCGAGATATTAAAAGATTCCCCATTTCTAATACTCGTTTAACTCTAATGGTTTTCAAATTCCACAGAAAACAACTCAAAACATACTCTCACATTCAGTCCATTATTCACACCAAAACACATCAATCAACAACCATCAAGTATGAACACGCTAAATACGACGAACACAAATCAACACAACATAACACCCAAATACATCAAATTTCATTTACTCATAATCATACAAAAATGACTTCAAATTTATTTACCACGAAACATTCATCAATATAAACAAAACCTAACTCTAAGATTTTACCCATAACGCATTAGATTCGTTTTTCCCCAAATCGATACATTAAACCCTAACAAATTCCTTCCCACACAACCACAGATAAGTCCCTAATGCAAACTAGAAGTTTGGAAGGAGCCCTTACCTTAACGTTAGCTCTAACGTACGATTACAGCACCGTGAGTAAATTCGGTAAAATCTTCGCTCGCAACGTCGCCTCCAAATTTGTCCCCTAGCACCGTGGCGTGGTAGTGAGCAACTTTCCCTTCTAACTCTTCGCGAAATGAAGCTTGGATCTAGAAGAAACGGAGGGGTTTGTGTTTGAATCTCAAATACCGTTTTTCTTCGTTTTCGAATCAAAGAGGAAGAGTGAAGTTGCGAAATCCTTGTTCTAACACTCACCCAACCTTGGGTTACTAGTCTTGAAGAAAAGGAACGAAAAAGAAAGCAAAACCAAGAACGAGAAGAAATGGGTTTCGCAAGGCACGGGAGGAAGAAGATGGAAATGCTTTTCCTTCCTTCCCTTTTCTTTTCTTCCTATTTCCTTTTCTCTCTTTTCTATTTCTTTTCCTTTTCTTTCCAAACAAACATATAAATATATATATATATATATATATATATATATATATATTAATTATAACTTAACAAATATCTCAAACAAATATCTAGATATTTGTTAAATTACCATTTCACCCGCAACGCATTAAAATTCTCCGTAAAGGATTCACCGCACTTAATTTAATTTATTTATCGACGAGTAATTCTAAACGGCATCAAAATATCTTTTTGATCATATAAACTCCAAAATATTATTAACTTTGGCTAAAAAGCCTCCGAGCCAAAATCCAAAATACACAAAAATACATAAAGTGTACTTTAAAATTATGGGTCTTACAGAACTAGTTTTAGAACTTAGAAATGAGAATCATTATTTAATCATGGTTCATGTTGTGTGGCGAATGCCGCAGACTGATGTTTTTTTTTTCTTTTCCAGTTATATAAATATGTTTATTCAATGGATTTGATTATGTTGTGTTATTTTTGTTTCACTTAATTCCTCGGTTCTGTTGGTATATTCAAGTCCTTCAAATCTTAAATGATATTTTGGTTTATAATTACATATATATGTTATTTATCACAGGATTCTGATTTGATGTCTTGTAATTTATAACTTTGATGGCACAGAAATTTGAAATAGTCATTGAGGATCAAGCTGGAAAACAGTTCAAATGTAGGATCAATTGGGGAAGCCGAAATGACAAATCAATGGATTGATTTATTTAGGGATTTGATATATGAATACTTGATTTGCTCAGCATTGTAAAGACATCCACAACTTTCTCTTTTGTTATGAGCATTTTTAAGATTCCCTTCATTAAGTGGCTACAAACCTTTTTGTGAATCCCCAAAACAAAAGTAAAAAATGAAATTCATCCGTAAATATAAATTACTTTATTACTTTTTTTTAATTGAAATTATTTTCGTATAATTTCATGAAAAAACTTAAATCTAAAATAGATTTTCTTTCTGCAGTACGGGTACCTGGTCGCATGTGCAAGAGCGAAGTGATCGTTATATTTTTTTTAGCTTTCCTACTTTTATGGTTGCATGTACAAAAGTGAAGTGGTCATTATATTTTTTTAGCTTTCTTACTTTCATTTCTACGGCTCAAGTGGATATGCTTTGATTGCTTGTTGCTCATTCAGGTTAGGACTAAAAACTAAAATATTTGGATTCTTACCCCATTTTCAACATGTTTTCTGTTTTGTGTCTACCTAATTCAGCATGCCTTGAATTATTTAGTACTTGGGTTACACATTATATTAAAGATTTTGTCTATAGGTTTGAAGTAGGACACATAAGATTTTGCCTTTTAAGTGAAACTATTTACTACTTGGGTTTGCACTTTGCACACGTGTCAGTATATTGGAACCCTAAAACCAAAATCCGAAACCCTTAACATGAAACCCTAATATTGCAACCCTAAACCCACAACACTAAACCCAAAACCCAAAACCCAAAACCCTAAACTCGAAACACTAAACTCGAAACTTTAACTCGAAATCCTAAACCCAAAAATCTAAACTCGAAACCCTAAACCCGAAACCCTAAATTCGAAACACTAAACCCTAAACCCGAAACGCTTAACCTGAAACCCTGAACCTGAAACTCTAATCATGAATCCCTAAACCCTAAACCAAAACTAGAAACCCTATACCTAGAACCAAAAAACCCAAAATCGAAAAATGCGAAAATCTAAATCCCAAACCTTAAACCATAAACCCGAAACCCAAAACTCTAAACCCGATACCAAAAACTGTAAACCCGAAACCCTAAACCTGAAACCCTAAACTTAAAAACCCTAATCCTGAAACCCTAAACACGAAACCATTAACTCAAAACCCTAAAATTGAAACCTTAATGTCGAAACCCTAAACCCTAAATCCAGAAACTCGAAACCCTAAACGCAAAACCCTAAACCGAAAATCTTAAACAAGAAATTCTACCCGAAACCCTAAACCCAAAACTCCTAACGCCTGAAAAACACCTAAACCCTTAAAACCAAAAATCCGTAAACCCTAAACCGTAAACCCTAAACCTGAAACCCTAAACCCGAAACCTTATACTTGAATCCCGCACACCCTAACCTGAAACTCTAAAACTAAAACCCTAATCCTGAAACCACTTAACTCTAAACCCTAAACACGAAACCCTTAACTTGAAACCCAAAAAATGAAACCTTAAGTTGAAACCCTAAACCTGAAACCCAAAACCCGAAACTCGAAACCCAAAACCAGAAACCTTAAACCTAAATTCAGAAACTCTAAAGTCGACAGTCAAAACCCGAAACCCTAAACCTAATACCCTTAACCTGAAACCCTAAACCCGAAACCATAAACTTTAAACCTAAATCCAGAAACGCTATACTCGAAACCCTAAACCCAAAATCCTAAACCAGAAATCTTAAACCTGAAATCCTAAACTAAAAATTCTAAATCCTAAACCCTAAACCCGAAATCTAAAACCGTTAACCTGAAACCCTAATCCTGAAATCCTTATCCCGAAACCCTAAACCCAAACATAGAAACCCTATACCTAGAACAAAAAACCCAAAACCCAAAACCCTAAATCCTAACCCGAAACTCGAAACCCTAAACATGAAACCCTATACTTGAAACCTAAATCAGAAACCTTAATCCTGAAACCCTAAACCTAAAACCTTTAACCTAAATCCAGAAACCCTAAACTCGAAATCCTGAACCCAAAACCCTAAACCCTAAACCTTAAACCCTAAACCCGAAAACCAAAATCCTAAACCCGAAACCTTAACACCGAATCTGAAACGCTTAATCTGAAACCTTAATCTGAAACCCTAAACCCGAAACATTTAAACTCGAAACTTAAACCCGAAATCCTAAAACCCAAAAATCTAAATTCAAAATCCTAAACCTGAAATCCTAAATGCTAAACCTGAAACCCTAATTTCGAAACCCTAAATCTGAAACCCAAAACGCTTAAACCCAAAACACTAAATCCAAAACCCTAAACCCTAGACCATAAACCCAAAAATCTAAACTCGAAACCCTAAACCCAAAAATCTAAACTCGAAACCCTAAACCCAAAAATCTAAACTCGAACCCTAAACCCGAAATCCTCGAAATCCTAAATGCTAAACTTGAAATCCTAATCCCAAAACCCTAAACACGAAACCCATAACATGAAACTCTAAACTCGAAACCCTAAATTAGAAATCTTAATCCCGAAACCCTAAACCTGAAACCTTAAACCTAAATCCAGTAACCCTAAAAACTCGAAGCCCAAAGCCCTAAACCCAAAATCCTAAACCATAAACCCTAAACCTGAAACCATAAACCCGAAAAGCAAACTCCTAAACCGAAACCCGAAATCGTAAAACCGAAATACGAAACCCTTAACCTGAACCACTTATCTTGAAACCCTAAACCTAACACCATAAACCTGAAACACTAAAATCGGAACTTAAACTCGAAATCATAAACCCAAAAATCTAAACTCGAAACCCTATACCTGAAATGCTAAATGCTAAACCTGAAACCTTGATTCCAAAACCCTAAATCTGAACCCTAAACCCTAAACCCTAAACCCTAAACCCTAAACGCTAAACGTTGTTTCAAGAAGTGATAGAAGGGAAAGGTTGCTCACCTCCGTGCTACGGTGCTAGTGGACCAATTTAGGAAGCGGCGTTGCGAGCGGAAAATTTACCGGATTTACTCACGGTGCCGTAATCGCACGTTAGAGCTAACGCGAAGGTAAGGGCTCCTTCCAAACTTTTAGTTTTGCATCTAGGGCCTTATATGTGGTTGTGTGGAAACGAATTTTGTTAGGATTGGAGTATTGTTTTGGGAAAAAGGAATTTACCTCACGTATGTAAGATTTTGAATAAATGAAATTTATTATGTTGATGTGTGTTCATCGTATTTGGCGTGTGCATACTTGATGTTTGTTGATTGATGTGTTTTGGTGTGAATTATGGATTGAATGTGAGAATTTGTTTGAGTTTGTTTTGTGTGGAATTTGAAAACCATTAAAGTTAAATGAGTATTAAAGAATGGGGAATCTCTTAATGTCTTGTTTACTTAATGTGCGTTTGTTTTGAAAATTGTTTAAGTTAACTGGGCGTTAAGAATGGGGAAATCTCTTAATGTCTTGGTTACTTAATATTTGTTTGAAAATCGTTAAGTTAACTAGGCGTTAAGAATGGGAAATCTCTTAATGTCTTGGTTACTTAATATTTGTTTTGAAAATCGTTAAGTTAACTGGGCGTTAAGAATGGGGAATCTCTTAATGTCTTGGTTACCTAATGTTTGTTTTGAAAATCGTTAAGTTAACTGGGGGTTAAGAATGGGGAATCTCTTAATGTCTTGGTTACTTAATGTTTGTTTTTGAAAATCGTTTAAGTTAAATGAGAATTAAGAATGGGGAATCTCTTAATGTCTCGTTTACTTAATATTTGTTTTGAAAACCGTTTAAGTTAACTGGGCGTTAAGAATGGGGAATCTCTTAATGTCTTGGTTACTTAATATTTTGTTTTGAAAATCGTTAAGTTAACTGGGGCGCTAAGAATGGGGAATCTCTTAATGTGTTTGGTTACTTAATGTTTGTTTTTGAAAATCGTTTAAGTTAAATGAGAATTAAGAATGTGGAATCTCTTAATGTCTCGTTTACTTAATATATGTTTTGAAAACCGTTTAAGTTAACTGGGCGTTAAGAATGGGGAATCTCTTAATGTCTTGGTTACTTAATATTTGTTTTGAAAATCGTTAAGTTAACTGGGCGTTAAGAATGGGGAATCTCTTAATGTCTTGGTTACTTAATGTTTTTTTTTTAAAATCGTTTAAGTTAAAAGGGAATTAAGAATTGGGAATCTCTTAATGTCTCGTTTACTTAATATTTGTTTTGAAAACCGTTTAAGTTAACTGGGCGTTAAGAATGGGGAATCTCTTAATGTCTTGGTTACTTAATATTTGTTTTGAAATCGTTTAAGTTAAATAAGTATTGAGAATGGGGAATCTCTTAATGTCTCGTTACTTTATGTGTGTTTGGTAAATCGTGCTGACCGCGATAGGTGTAAACGGTACGGGCCCGTGATAGGCAGTACGTTTACGATACGTTTGGTAAGTTGTGCAGACCGTGATGGGTGGCACCTGTAAACAGTACGGACCCGTGATAGGTAGTACGTTTACGACTTACGTTCCTTGGTGGAATGTGTTTGTCCATGAGAGACTGCACAAGGGTTTGTCCGTGAAGAGACTACGCCCTGGTTTAAGTTAACGAGAATTAAGAATGGGGAATCTCTTAATGTCTTGTTTTCTTAATGTGTATTTTGGTAAATCGTGCTGACCCGCGATAGGTGGCACCTTGATAAACGGTACGGGCCCCAGTACGTTTATGATTTACGTTGGTAAGTTGTGCAGACCCGTGATAGGTGGCACCTCGGTAAACAGTACGGACCCGTGATAGGTAGTACGTTTACGACTTACGTTTCTTGGTGAATTGTGTTTGTCCGTGAGAGACTGCACAAGTGTTTGTCCGTGAGAGACTACACCCTGTAAAATTGTTAATTGTTGGTTCATTTTGTCTGTGTAGTATCGTGTTATAAGTGTTAAGTGTATGTTTTGGAATTTGGTGATAACATGTTTGATTGCAATACCATTTCGAAACCCATGATGTTGTAGTAATTGTGTTATAAGTGTTAAGTGTTATGTTTTGGAATTTGGTGATAGCATGTTCGATTGCAATACTATTTCGAAACTCATGATGTTGTAGCGATTGCGTTATCATTGCTAAGTGTTAAGATGTGGAATTGTGTATGAATGATATTGAATTAGTTTAAGTATTTTTGGAAGAATAAGCAGAGAAATCGATTTCCCAATCGATTGGATGAGTTGCAGGAAGTTCACTATTTTAACCTAATTGATTTGCCAATCGATTGTATAAAAATGTCTTTCAAAATCTTTTAAGAAATCGATTTGGAAATCGATTGGCAGAGAGGCAGGAACTCAGCAAAACTGCCAAAATCCATTTGGAAATCGATTTGGCAACACAGGGACTCAGCAAAACTGACAAAATCGACTTAGAAATCGATTTGGTCATGCAGAAACTCAGCAGAACTGACCAAATCGATTTGGCAATCGATTGGCTCAGCAGAAGTCCTTATTTTGAGTTAGATAATCGATTGTTCAATTGATTTGTCAATGTTTTGGTCAGTTATGTATTACTTGATGATTTGAGAACTTCATTTTGATTTCATTTTTAATTGGCAAGCATTATATGAACTTTTAGCATACGGAAAATCCTTTTAAGGTGCATGCTTAGTTGAAAAGTTATTTTGTGCATTTAAAACTTAAATGTTATGTGTTATCTGTTATTTTCGGTTGGTGACCCTTTACAATTATTGTGGAAATCTGGGCTTTGCCCTGAGATGAGAGTCAGGACGATCCTACCGGTTCGTACCCTACGGACGGGAATGGAGATGGGAACGCTTGACTGCAGCTACGTTAGGAGGATCTCACGGGGCGCGTGGAGATCACTCAGGGTGTTTAGTTGTTTTGTAAAATGATCAGACTACGTTGACACAGAGGGAGCGGATGTCTTTCTTTTGGGTTGCGTTTATTTTTAAACTGGAAGATTGTACTACTTTTGTTATGTAAATATTTTTGAATTCATGGATTGAGAACTTTTCCGCTGCTTGAAAATTATAATGACTTAATTACTTATCCAAAGGTGTTACCTCATTTACTTCTCTGCTTTACTTTAATTTCTTTTAAAAAAAAAAAATACACCCTCGCTTAGAAAAACGGGGTGTTACATTTTCTGGAGACACTTGTTTTGTTTTATAAATTGTTTATCTAAGTGAGTCTTAGCACCCTAAACCTTAAACCATTCACCTTTCACCATTCACCATTCACCTTTCACATTCATATAATAAAATAGAGTTATCAAATAAAGTAATACACACACGTGGTGTATATATATATAAATATATATAACCATGTGTGTAGATATATATATATATATCACGTGTGTATATCACGTGATATACATATAGATATATACCATGTGGTAGATATATACACACGTGATATATATGTTATTATTATCTTCGTTTTGTATTTGTAATTTATAACGAATATAATAATAACATATACTACAATAGAGTTATTAAATAAAGTAATAATTAATTTTTATTAACAATTCTATTTATTATATATTTTTTTTTTATGAAGTACAACTATAAAACGAATATAATAATAACATATAATAAAATAGAGTTGCCAAAATAAAGATATAATTAATATTTTATTTGATAATTCTATTTTCTTTAATTTTATTATTATCTTCGTTTTATAATTGTATTATTTCTTCCACTTGCTAACCCACAAAAGCCGCAAAAGTAACGTAAATAACCAAGGAAAAGATAAAATACTTCAAGCCATCTAGGAAAGCCAAAAGCAGCTCTTGGGATATAATCCGGTGCTTCTCCATCATTCTTGACAAAAGACTGGCCTTCACAAGTGATCTTCTATACAAACTTATCCTTTGTACGACATTGCATTCTGATTTTCTCTTTGATGTCATATAATGAATGAAAAATTTAAACAGACCTGGATTCAAATGGCAGCATTAGATACTATAATATTATCAAACAAATACCAAGTATTCAAGGATATGAAAGCAAACCTTGTTGCCAATTGCACGTCCAAAACCACATGGGACTGCTTCAGCATCAATGTCCCCAACATGTTTTCTAAGATTCTTTCTTACCCTAGAAACACTATCAAAGATAGAAATCCAGAGCGAGCAAAGCGTTTACATAAAGAAGTGGGAAGTCTATCAAAGAGATATAAATGGTTTACACTCACTTACCAAAGAGATATAAGCAAGCGAGCAAGCTACCTAGAAGCCATACGCTCAAAAGCTTTTCCGTCTTCCAAGGCCTTTCCTATTGTATCCACCCACCACTGCCCCATTGCACTTCCTTCTAGACCAACCTACAATAGTTATATATAGACAGTAAATGCATGGATAGACTATACACATTACACAAAATTGTTCTTTGTATATACATGAGTTTCTTTTCTGATAATCAAATACAAGTGATTTTGACTTTCTCTTTTTTAGAAAATAAAATGACTACAGCTGCAACCACTAAGAAGCATCATTATTTTACGGTGGCAGTATACAGTACTATCTTTAATGAGAGTGTTAAACAAAATTCCTAGACCAAATTCCTTTTTTTTATTTCAACTTTGACAAAACTGTTTTCCCACCGTCTAAATATGCAAACTTAATATGGTAACCTATAAGCACAATGGAAAATATGCAGCTTTCTAAACTTTACATCATCTTAAAATAGCCAGTATAAATATTTTAAACTGGGTGACAACATGAGAGGTCCTTAAACTTTTCAAAACCTGCCAACAGACTATTTTGTCCACCAACTGAACAAAATCATTCTTCGCATGATGTGCATGTGTTCATAAGTATACATGGCCTTTTTTCATTTATCTAAATAAATTTAAAATTAAAAATCAAAATAATGTATTCCTTTTTAATTTAATTTCTATTTCTATTGTTGATAAGACAAGCTGAAGATACATAGGATTTTCCCTATTTTCCTAAAACTATATATATGCATCAAAGATCAACTTGCCTTAGACTCGTGTGCCTCTTGCTAAACTTCCACTCCACATATTCTGTTTGACATGTGCCTCTTGCTAAACTTGCACTCCAAATACTCTGTTTCACTTCTACTTAGACCAAAACTATGTGGTTCCAATGTTTGTTTGCACTAAAATACTTCATAGACTTCACTCTCGGCTAAAACCCTAGTTTGACTATCTTCTTAAACTCCACTCTGCAAATTATGGGTGGGGCCAGATGTTCTTTTGGTAAGGACCAACCCATAATCATATCATGTCCGTATATTCTGATCTAATAGTGGTTCCTTCAAAATGGAACAAAGTCTAGGGGTCTATACATTTTTTCTTTTAAGTACAAGTCTAAACTATGTTTCCAACACAAAATCATCCAACAATTTATAAGGTAGTTTTACATATAAAGTAAATAAGGCTTCACACAAAACTTAATTTAATGTTCAAATGCATAATTAAGCATGTGAATAAAGTCTTACAATTTCTTTTGCAGCAGACATTGCAAGAAAACCAACACCCATCTCCACCTCTTGCAAACCGACCAAAACAATGCCAACGTCTGATACAACAGACCCCAACCACGACAAAATTGAATCTTGGAAAGCTTTACCTTGACCAACATTCCATGTGCCAATCAAAATTCTGATATTGTATCTTCTTGTATAAGTTCCTTTGAGGCCAGCTCTGTTCTTATTA
This sequence comes from Cicer echinospermum, assembly GCA_002896215.2. Taxonomy (NCBI): domain Eukaryota; kingdom Viridiplantae; phylum Streptophyta; class Magnoliopsida; order Fabales; family Fabaceae; genus Cicer; species Cicer echinospermum. The sequence goes on along the minus strand of PGTU02011084.1, from coordinate 8,020 downwards.
TGTTGTCAACAGGGCCTGGGGATGCAATATTCCATCCGCGTATGCCGCCATGAGTGGCAAAGCTATACACAGAACCGTTACCAACAACCAATTTAAGCACAAGACTATTATGAGCAACCCATCCTGCAATTATATTGCCTTCTAAGTCCAGTACTTGGATAATACCACTCACATAGCATACATACACCCGTGTTCCAAAATTGCAGAAGCATTGAACGGCACAAGGGTGGCGATTAAAATCCTGCAAACGGGTTCCACTGCCATCCCACTACACAAGTCAGCCATTTGTACATCCACTCCAAATCATCCCATCACTTGTTTGCCCAAGGTCTTCTGTTGTTTTAGTATATTCAACAAATGCCCCAGCTACCTTGGTTGCAACTCGACGGACACCATCCGCAGCTCCCATTATTGCATTACGTGACCTCTACAGAAAATTCGAACTTTGGGACTCGTCTTTTGTTGAGTTGGAAACGAACTTTACCTTCATTTCGTCTTCCAATGCTTGATCCTGCTGACTGAAGACATGTCAGCTCGATTTTCTGGCTGACCGTCGATGTTAAATACTTTCAAAAGATCCTTTGAACGGGGATCCCTTTAAAAGGATGGATTGCAAGTTATTAATATATAAGTTGGAGTAGAAGGAAACACAAAGACTAAACTAAACTAGTAGCAGGAAAGTCCTTAACTTTTCATCACATATGATCTTTCGAAGGGTCAAATAGCTTGTTACTATTGCAGTACTCAATGATAATTGAAGCAACATCGTGTTCCGAAAGTTCGTTGGTTGTGTCTCTACTAATATCTTCAAGAAAATCAATGAGACTTCTTGAACCCCATCCTACATAATCCTTTTTCTTATCTCCAACTTTTCCTTTTATTGAATTTAGCTTTTGATGCACTTCTTCTTTCCACTCACCGATTTAACTCCTGATGTGTCATTGAGGTCTTCATAATCAGAAGGTTGAAAGTCACTTACATATCAAACTTCTTTTTTTTGACAGAATTCACTAATCAAATTGAGATAACATAACATAAAAAGCAAGATAAAAAAATCAAACTTTACACTTTTAGTCCCTCTATGACACATAGAGAAATGAATCACAAACCAAATCAACTAAAATAACATACAAAAATATAAAATAAAAAAACCATTTTCATAAAAAATCAAACTTTACACTATTGGTCCCTATATGAATCATAACATAAAAATGAATCACATAACAAAATCAAGTAAAATACCATATATAAAAAACCCACTTTCATAAAAAATAAAAATTTACCCAATTAGTAAGTCCCAACAAAACAAAATGAAGAGGACATTCAGAAAAAAGCTTACATTTTTGGGCATTGAAGAACATAAGAGCCTTATGAAGCGCAAGTGTATAATTATCAGTTGGAGGATGTTTATGATGATGACGAGGAACAGTTTTAACAATAAGAGTAACAAAACCAGCAACAAAAGCAGCAAAAACAATTGTTCCAACAGTCCAAACGAAGATCTTGGGGCTAACAATGATTCAACACAGATCTACATACTTCTTCTTCTGATCAGTGGGATCCAGTAACCAACTCTGTCGAGTTTCATCCAACGAACGTCACAAAGATGCTCTGTCAAGTTCCTGAATATTCCGGCTCCGAACTTCGTCGGTGGCTGACTTTGTGGCGTTGATCTCTAACGGACCACCCCATGGATCCCTACATTACATACTATTGAAGATTATGACACAGAAACAAGATTGAAGTGAAGAGATGAGATGTGAGAAGAGTTCATTATTGATTGTGAATAAATGTGTTTCTCTCTCTCTCTCTACACTGTTTTATTTCTCTCTCTAGAAGTGGTGTGAGTTTGAACTGCGAATGAGCTAAGCTAATGAGTCCATTGTGCTTGCTGGTTTTTAACTGCCTCCTAACATTTAGATTGAGAATTATTATCTTTGTATTATCTCTTTCATTATGGTTGATTTAATTACTTAATAAATTTTGTATTTTGATAAAATAAAAAAACTGCTATAATAATAATAACTTTTTTATCAATAGTTAAAACAATAACTTACTTTATTATTTTATACGAACATCTTTAAAACAATATTTGAATTCATTCATTTTAGTTTGTTCATTATAAAATAGAGTAACATATTATAATAATAATAATATTAATAATAAATAATAATAATAATAATAATAATAATAATAATAATAATAATAACATATTATTACATAGTGTAATAATAACACATGATTGTTTCTATTTCTCTCTCTGGCTGTATATAACATACTACATGATTGAAACATATCTTACCCCATTAGAATCAACATCAGTTTGTTTTTCAAGTAGAGATGCAAGTTTTGCGCAGTGCCTCCAAAATCCTTTGTTTCTTTCGACAGTAGCAAATCCACCATCAAAGAAGCATTTTCCACAAACAGCAGATGGGCAGTAAAAGCACATGACCTTTGATGCTTTTCTGCATATGTAGCAATAATGGGAACCTATAAAAATTATTTAAAGTCATTTAGCATCACAAGAATTAAAAGACATTTAACATATAACACCATTTTCTCAAGCATTTTAGGCATAATTAGGATATGCAGGTTCATATAATGTATAGATTATAGAGTGTTCGAAAACATAACTCGGGCCAGATCACATTTTTAAAAAACATATAAGATTGACAATTGTCATGGCAGTATCAACTGCATAAATACTTAGAGACCAACGAAAGTAAAAGAAATGTATTTGAATGCCGCATAAGTATAGATAAACGTTGAAGCAGCTTACCAAAACACCAATTACTCTCATTCTTCAAAAAGGTATTGTCTTTATTCACGCATTTCGGATGATAAGCTTTAAGGCAATCCCTTTAAGCACCACAAATCAATTAACCATAAAAAGAAGGGTCACTTTTGCAAATTTGTGTGACGAGGAAGATGTCTCAGTTGCCAAAGCACATTACTTTAGTCAAAGAAAGGGGGAAGTGATGGAAAAGAACCCAACTTCTATATCCAGTAACGCTGAATTCCATTGAACTATGTATTTCAAGTTACATTTTGCTGGAAAAAACACAAAAATAACTCCAAATAATTGCAATTAATTTCAACAACCACAAACAACAGGAAAATGTTATATTTTTATTCTTAAATAACGAAGACAAACATAAATTTTACCCAAGTAATCAAAACATATTATTAGCACCAATATAACTCAGAAACATATTCATTCCATAGTATCTGCATAAGATCAACAATTATGACTATCCATGAAATAGGATTTTGGGTTTTAGTTTTAGGGTTTCGAGTTTAGGGTTTCTGATTTAGGTTTAAGGTTTTTTGGTTTTGGGTTTCAAGTTTAGAGTTTCGGGATTAGGATTTCGGATTTAAGGTTTCATGTTTAGGGTTTGAGGTAAGGGTTTTGAGTTTAGGGTTTCATGTTTTGGGTTTCGTGTTAAGGGTTTCGGGTTAAGTCTTCCAGGATTAGGGTTTTAGGTTTAGGGTTTCAGTTTAGGATTTTAGGATTCAAGTTTAGGGTTTCGGGTTTTAGAGTTTTGGGTTTCAGATTTCGGATTTTGGGTTTCTGGTTCTAGGTATAGGGTTACTAGTTTTGGGTTTAGGGTTTAGGGTTGCATCATTACAATTTCAAGTTTCGGGTTTAGGGTTTCAGGTTAAGCGTTTTGGGTTTAGGGTTTCGGGTTTAGAGTCTCGAGTGTAGGGTTTACGGTTTTTGGTTCTTGGTATAGGGGTTTCTAGATTTGGGTTTAGGGTTTCATGATTAAAGTTTGGGTTTACGGTTTCGGGTTTAGGGTTTAGGGTTTTAGGTTAAGTGTTTTGGGTTTAGAGTTTACGATTTCGGATTTAGGGATTTGGGATTACAGTTTCAGGTTTAGCATTTAGGATTTCGGTTTGGTGTTTCGGGTGTAGGGTTTAGGGTTTTGAGATTAGATTTTTGGGTTTGGGGTTTCGGGTTAAGTGTTTTGGGATTGTGGTTTTAGGTTTAGAGTTTCTGGTTTATGGTTTTTGGGATTAAGGTTTCAGGTTTGAGGTTTCGAGTTAAGGGTTTCGGGTTTAGGGTTTGGGGTTTAGGTTTTCGTGTTTCGGATTTTGGGTTCTAGGTATATGGTTTCTAGTTTTGGGTTTAAGGTTTCAGAGTTTAGGGTTTGGGGTTTCAGGTTAGGCGTTTGGGGTTTAGGGTTTCAAATTTAGGATTACAGGTTGGTTTTGAATATAGATTTTTGGGTTTAGGATTTCAGGTTTAGTTTCGAGTTTAGTGTTTTGGATTTAGGGTTTTGGGTTTAGGGTTTCGGGTTTAGGGTTCCAAGATAAGGTTTCAGGTTTTTCAGGTTTCGGATTACGGGTTTTAGAGTTTCGGGTTTAGGATTTGGTTCTCGGGTTTAGGGTTTCAAGTTTAGGGTTTAGGATTTTGGGTTTTATGGTTTTGGGTTTAGGGTTTCGAGTTTAGGGTTTCCTAGATTTAGGTTTAAGGTTTCAGTTTTAGGGTTTTGGGATTAAGGTTTCCGATTTATGGTTTCGTGTTTAGGGTTTTTGGGATTTGGGTTTCAGGTTTAGCATTTAGGATTTCGGGTTTAAGGGTTTCGAGTTTAGATTTTTGGGTTTAGGGTTCCAGATTTAAGGTTCTGGGATTAGGTTACATGTTTAGCATTTAGGATTTCGGGTTTAGGGTTTTCGAGTTTAGATTTTTGGGCTTAGGATTTCGGGTTTATGTTTCGAGTTTAGTGTATCGAGTTTAGGGTTTTGGATTTAGGGTTTCAAGATTAGGGTTTCAGGTTAAGGGTTTCAGATTTTTGTTTTAGGGTTTCGGATTTGGGTTTCGAATTGTTTCTGGTTTTAGGGGTTAGGTTTGAGGGTTTAGGATTTGGTTTTCTGTTTCGAGTTTAGGGGATTGGGTTTAAGGTTTTGAAGTTTAGGTTTCAGGATTTAGGTTTCGATTTAGGGTTTCGAGTTTAGGGTTTCATGTTTTGGGTTTCTGTTTACGGTTTTCTAGTTAAGGTTTTAGGTTTAGGGTGTCAGGATTCAAGTTTACTGTTTCGAGTTTAGGGTTTTCCAGTTTAGAGATTCTGGTTAAGAGTTTGGGTTTGGGTTAAGGGTTTTAGGTTTCGGGTTTTAGGTTTTTTGTTTTAGGTATAGGGTTTGTAGTTTTGGTTTAGGGGTTTCAAGATAAGGGTTCAGGATTAGGGTTTAGGATTTAGAATTTTTTGGTTTTGGGTTTCAGTTTTAGGGTTTCGGGTTTAGGATTTCTGGTTTAGGATTTTGGGGTTAGGGTTTCGAGTTTAGGGTTCTGGATTTAGGTTTTAAAGTTTCTGGTTTAGGGTTTGGAGTGTTTTGTGTTTAGGGTTTGGGGTTTAGGGTTTCACAACTGAGGTTTCAAGTTTAGGAATTCGAGTTAAAGGTTTCACGATTAAGGTTTCAAGTTTAGGGTTTCGAGTTAATGGTTTCGAGTTAATGGTTTCGAGATTATGTTTTCATGTTTTGGGTTTTGTGTTTAGGGTTTAGGGTTTCGGGTTAAGTGTTTCAAGATTAGGGTTTTAGGTGTAGGGTTTCTAGCTTAGGGTTTCGAGATTCAAGTTTAGGGTTTGGGTTTACAGTTTTTGGGGATTTAGAGTTTAGGGTTTAGGGTTTACGATTTACGGTTTAGTGTTTAGGGTTTACGGTTTACAGTTTACAGGTTTGATTTAAGCGTTTAGGAGGTTTAGGGTTTTAGGTGTAGGGTTTAAGGTTTAGGGTTTCGGGACTCAAGTTTAGGGTCTGGAGTTTAGAGTTTTGGGATTTAGAGTTTTTTAGGGTTTTAGGTTTAGGATTTACGGTTTAGGGTTTAGGATTTAGGGTTTATGAAGTATAGGGTTTTAAGTTTAGGGTTCAGGTTAAGCGTTTCGGGTTCAGGGTTTAGGGTTTCGGATTTAGGGTTCTGGGATTAGGGTTTCAGGTTTAGCATTTTGGATTTCGGGTTTTAGGGTTTCGGGTTTAGATTTTTTGATTTAGGGTTTCTGGTTACGGGTTAAGTGATTTGGGATTTAGGATTTTTTGGTTTCGGGTATAGGATTTTTGTTTCGGATTTTGGGTTTAGGGTTTTGGGTTTAGGGTTTCGAGTTTCTTGATTTAGGTTTAAAGTTTCTTGTTTTGGGTTGAGTTTCGGGTTTCGAGTTTTGGTTTTAGGGTTTAGGGTTTCATGATTAGGGATTCAAGTTTAAGATTTTCGGTTTCAAGTTTAGGGTATCAGGTTTAGGGGTTTCGGGTTTGGGATTCTCTAGTTTAGGATTTTGGGTTTAGGGTTTTCTGGATTAAGGTTTAAGGTTTCTTGTTTTGGGTTTCGAGTTTCGGGTTTCAACATTTAAGTTTTAGTTTTAGGGTTTCGAGTTAAGGGTTTCGAGGTTAGGCTTTTAGTTAAGTGTTTCAGGATTACGGTTTTGTGTTTAGGGTTTCAGGTTTAAAGTCTCGCGATTCAAGTTAGGGTTTCGGGTTTTGGTTTCGGGTTAGGATTTCGGATTTAGAGTTTTTGGTTTCGGGTTTAGAGTTTTGGGTTTAGGTTGAGATTTGGGGTTTAAGTTTTCGCAGTTTCAGTTTTTGGGTATTGGGTTTTTGGTTCTAGGTGTAGGGTTCTAGTTTTGGGTTTAGGGTTTATGGTTTCACGATTAGAGTTTTAGGTTTAGGGTTTCAGGTTTTCAAGTTAAGCGTTTCGGGTTTAGGGTTTCGAGTTTAGATTTTTGTGTTTGGGATTTCGAGTTTAAGTTCCGATTTTAGTGTTTCAGGTTTAGGGTTTCAAGATAAGTGGTTCAGGTTAAGGGTTTCGTATTTCGGTTTTACGGTTTTTGGGTTTCGGTTCAGGAATTTGCTTTTCGGGTTTATGGTTCAGGTTTAGGGTTTATGGTTTAGGAATTTTGGGTTTAGGGTTTTGGGCTTCGAGTGTAAGGTTACTGGATTTAGGTTTAGGTTTCATGTTTAGGGTTCGGGAGTAAGATTATAATTTAGGATTTCGAGTTTAGGGTTTCATGTTATGGGTTTCGTGTTTAAGGTTTTGGATTAGGATTTCAAGTTTAGCATCTTAGGATTTCGAGGATTTCGGGTTTAGGCTTCCAGTTTAACATTTTTGGATTTAGGGTTTCGAGTTTAAATTTTTTGGTTTATGGTTTTAGGGTTTCGGTTTTCAAGGGGTTGTTGGTTTAAGCCGTTTCGGGTTTTGGGTTTTAGATTTAGGGTTTTGGGAATAGGGTTTCAACAGTTTAGCAAATTAAGGATTTCAGGTTTATGATTTGAATTTAGATTTTTTGGTTTAATGTTAGGGTTTCAAGATTAGGGTTCAAATTAAGCGTCTGGATTCGGTTTTAAAGGTTTCGGGTTTAGGATTTTGGTTTTTCGGGTTTAGGGTTTAAGGTTTAGGGTTTAGGGTTTAGGGTTTAGGGTTTTGGGTTTAGGATTTCGAGTTTAGGGGTTTCTGGATTTAGGGTTAAAGTTTTAGGTTTAGGGTTCAAGGATTAAGGTTTCTGATCTTAGGGTTTCAAAGTATAGGGGTTTCATGTTAGGGTTTCGAGTTTTCGGGTTTAGGATTTAGGGTTTCGGGTTTTGGGTTTTTTGTTCTACAGGTATAGGGTTTCTATGTTTGGGTTTAGGGTTTCGGGATAAGGATTTCAGGATTAGGTTAACGGTTTTAGATTTCGGGTTAGGGTTTAGGATTTAGAAATTTTTAGTTAGATTCATGTTTAAGATTTCTGGTTTAGGATTTGGTTTAGGGTTCGAGTATAGGCGTTTCTGGATTTAGTTAAAGTTCTGGTTTCGGGTTTAGGGTTTCGGGACAGTATTGGGTTTCGGAGTTGGAGTTAAGGGTATTAGTTTAGGGTTTCGGTTTTGAGTGTCGACCTTAGAGTTTCTGAAATTTAGGTTTAAGGTTTCTGGTTTGGGTTTTCGAGTTTTCGGGTTGGGTTTTCAGGGTTAGGGTTTCAAACATTAAGGTTCATTTTTAGGGTTTCAAGTTATAGGGGTTTCGTGTTTAGGGTTTAGAGTAAAGTGTTCAGGA
>PGTU02011082.1:0-10330 GCA_002896215.2 Cicer echinospermum | reverse complement strand
TGTGAAACCTCAAAATAATTTGAGGGACCAAAAGTGTAATTTTTATTTTTAGATAATTTTAAAAATAAATTTTGTTTGAGTAAAATGAAGTTAAGTTAGTTTTTATTCAATTTTAAAAACATTTTTCTCTAAAATCCAAAATGACAAAATGAGGTTTTATAATTCTTAATTTTTTTAATTCTAGCACATCATTCGGTGGTTATTGGTCACCATTTTGAATATTGTCGATCATCACTCTAACATAGACCGTCATCAATTACCACTCCAACAACTATCATCCACTACTCCAACCACCATAGCCATTATCAGTCAACACCTGTTGACCACAACTATGGGACAACTTTCAACCACCACCATTGACTATCACTTTGTGCACCTTGAACCACCACTCTGAGTAACACCTTATATCACTCCTACTCTCTAACCACTATTTTGAACTCTCTTATCCACCCTTTAATCATCCCCTTTGATCACTCACTGCTAATACCATCATTGGCTCTTCCAATTTCGGAAGTCCAATATTTCAACCATAATTTATCTAAAAAGAAGTTTTAAGGTAAGGTACAATTAAAAATCAACCGATGTAGAACAAGTCTTAACATAAATAGATAGTACAAAAAATATAAGATGTTGACACGCTACGTACCGTTAAGAACTTTTTTGTGACATTGGTGAGATCAATTGAGAGCCGATCTTAGTTTCTTCAACTCAAGTATCAAATCAACGACATCCTTCTTCTTCTTTTAGGATTGAGATGTTCCTTAAGTACTTCCTCAAAAAGGCAAGGAAACAATACCCTTTGTGTGATCACTGGCACTCACTTCGTGAATTGGGTCTTGAACCTCTACAATCTCAAATGGCTAGCCATTAGTTGCTCAATCATGAAGCTTTGTGATTGTGAATGGCTCGCATGGTTAAGCAGGCAATTAGAAGAATAACTAACTTATTGGAACTGATGGAATAAGGTTGTTCTAAGCTAGTAAAGAGAATAAGCAACTCTTTATTGTTCACATTGCCCTAGTGTACGGTGCAGTCTCAATTATCGCACTGTTATTTCACGATCTTCTTGTTTCCATTATCTTCCGTGCGAATCAGACCTGATACTTAAGAGATAAGTATCATCCGTTGATTCATTCCACTATCAATTGAAACTGCAACTCAAGATTTTTATCAATCAATCCGATCTTTAAGATTTTTATCGTATAACAATCTTTTAAAATCTTTATAGATTTTATTATTTTTGTGACAAATTTTATAGTATTCGTTTAGTGCTAACGTTGTAGGTAGAGATAAAATTCTCAACATCTTTATCAATATGATAACTCTTTATCTGTTTATTATCACACTTCACTTATTTCTATCTGATAGTGAATTAAGATCAGCTGTGACAAAACAATAGTTAAGATCACTTTTAATTTATACATGCCAAAAATAGTTGTAACAATTTAAAAAAAAATCGGACAAAAAGAATTAATCGAAATAGTAACAAAAATGTAGTTTCCTCTTTTTATTATTTATTGGTGCTTGTTATTTTTTCTAATTTCATAAAATCATTAGTCATTTAATTTAGGTCAAATTGTATCGCAAGCGAATTGATACTTATAAGAGCAATGAGTAAAGCTCAGGAAGAAATTAGAAACCCATGGGGCAATAAAGAAGTTCATCAAATGAAGATGTATTCAAAAGCTTATATATCACAGATCACTTTAAGTGCAATAAATAAATAAAATTTTGGATGATTATTGCGCTAGTTTTCGAGGCCATTCATTTAATATAGATAATTTGGGCCCCTCTTATTGAATGATGATTGTATCTCTACCTATACTTGTTTTCTTCCCTTCAATCAATTGACTCCCACCAAAAACAAAATTCTCATTTTTCCCTTCTAATTAATTTAAGAGTGTATTGTTCCTTATTACAGGTCAGGAGGAGAATATCCTTCTCGTGTGTTGCACTTCAATATCAGCACAATGCATCAACACGATCGTCACTCTCAGGTGTATCTCAACCAAATTTAAAGTTATGCAATCATTCACCATTAACTGCAGTGGTATCCTCTCTCTCTCCCTCCCTCTCTTTCTCCCTCCTCCCTCCTCTCTCTCTCTCTCCCTCCATCTTTCTTTCTCTCTCTCTCTCCCTCGCTTCCTTCCTCCCTTCTTGATCAATTTCTTATTTATTTATTAAAATATAAAGTTTTGGTAAAATATTTTAAATTTTATTTTTATCAAAACGTTTTATATGTGACAGGTCGAGTTAAATAATTGCATAATGTATAGTGTGTCACTTAAGCTATAAATTATTTTTAAGCAAAAATTAATAACATCGACATCTATCAACTATGTTGGTACCTCATTAACTACCACATATCATGTGCAACACCTTAACTAAATTTATTAGAAGATATTGTCAAAAAATTAAAAAGTTTGAATAATACTAAGGCAAAACTAAAGAAACAAAGATAACAACATTATTCACCCATGTGAAATCAACAAATAAAATCAACATAATCAAGCTTGTAAAACACATGTTGTTTTCCTATAGATGTGAGAGATGTAAACTGCATTTGTCTTGTAATGGATATGCAAACAATTCAACTATCAGTCTTGCCACCACGTACTTAACCATTAGAAAAAGAGCTAAAAGATAAAATAATTGATCATTCAACTATTAGCACTAATTTGATGATCACTCGTCTCTTTCACTAAAGACATGCCACCAATAAATTCAAGGAATGTAGGAATATGAGACTTGGTTCCACTTTATATTGTATACATATAGTTTTTAGTTAAACACTTACAATTTGATGTTTTCTCATACATTCATGGTGGTACTTAGTTTTTGAAAAAATATATTTCATTTTTATTCCAAATAATAAATATTTGGATTAATTCATTAAATTTTATTGTCACAGTAAGTATAACACTTGGAAAACTGAACATGTTGTAATTACTATGGATGATAATACTGGATATAAGAGGAAATAATGACTATGATTCACATGCTTATCTTTAGGAAAGTTTTAGAATTGACTCAGTTGGTTAATGAGGTTGATTATTTGGATGATAGAGAATGCATAATTTCATCATAAATATTATATTAATTATCCAAACTGTTGGAATCTCACTTGATGCCATAACATTCATGAACATTATGATATATGGCCACAAATATTCAATACATTTTAGAATGGATATTCGATACATTTTTTATGGTAGAAATACTTATAATAGGTTGTTGGCCTTAAGCTTCTCACTCAATTTTTTTATATACATCATGTATAGGTGGGAGTGAAAGCTTAAAACCAATAACATAGAAAATTTGAAGTATTACTCTTTGCAACAATGGTAAAAGTAATTTTTTATGGGCTAAATTTATTTGGTAACTAACATTTCTATTTTGTTTCAGAAAAGTAAAGAGATGTTAGTGAATTTTATTAGACACTTTATCACGAAAATGCAACTATAAAATAAATAATTGGAAAGAAGTAAATTACAAAACTCTAATATATTTTACTCCAATTAAGCTTAAGCTCTAGATTGAGAAATTTTGTAAGCATCTTAAAATATAAAATTCTAGGAATTTGAGACTCCAAACTAGTTGATAATCACAAACAATTGATGAAGTACAATGTGAGGCATCTAAACAATTATATCAAGAAATGATCAAGTAAAACAAGCGGAAATATCTTAAAAGCTGATAATCTATCTGGTAGAGATTAGTAATTATAAAATCGATAATATTTTGTACTTGTTAAATTAAAAAGTAATTAAAGAATCGGTGAATAACTCTTGATTTTTGGTTGTTGTAATTAAAACAATTATGTCAGGGAAGAAATTATGTTCATTGATTATGGTTCCTTTAACGACACGAATGTTAAATACATAGTTGATTTTTTTGTGAAATATTAATCTAGTGAAAATATAAAGCATAATGATAAATGGATAAATTGCGAAAAAATGACAAATTTGATTAATTGTGTGCATATTGGGTATACAATGAATATTTATATACAAAGTTAGTCTTATAGTCAGAGAGTGTCGTGGCCTAACAAAACTAACCATGATTTCATGATCTGCTATTCTTGCATGGAGTACGTGTTTCTTCTCGTTATTGATGTCATGGTGCCCCACGTTTGCTATAATTTTCTGCCATTTTTATTTCTCTTAATGTTTTATTAATAAATTTACTTGGAGTATCTAAATTTATATTTATTGAAATAGTTAAAAATAATTCTATTGTTGTTAAAAAATTATGTTATCTAGGGGAGCAAAAAATTGCACTCCATTTTTGTCTCTAAATCAATCTAATAACAAAATATATGAATAATACAGACCCAAAAATATATATAAAGTGATATTTAGTCTTCACTCTCAAGTGATAAATTTTGAATAACGTAAAATTAATATAAATTTATAGACATTAAGTTTATTAGATTTTAGCTCACTTTGAGTCTAAATATATGTGTCATGAGAACGTCTAGAATATAATATATGGTGCATGAGAATGTCTAGATATCATCACATTTAGAGGTGTTAATTTGATTTAAAAATGGGAATTGTCCTATTTGAGGTTATTGTTCAGCACAATATTGAGAGTTTTTTCGAAAACAAAAGAGTCAATATCAAAGAGAAAACATTCAAAAAAAAAATTCAAAAAAATTGATATTTAAAACTAAATCTTTTGTTGAGAATAGCATCGTAAATATATCAGTTTAAATAAATCCGTTAAAAAATAGTTACCTATAAATAATTAAGTAAATTTTAGTTAATATTTATTTTTCTTTATTATTAATTCAAATATAAATTGTATTTTTGTATGTTGAAATAAAATTTGTGGATTAAAATAGAAGAAAAAATAAAATTTTATTATATAGTTATAAAAATATGATATTGGTTTTACGCATGTGTAATGTATCTGCTATTTGAATGGAAAATTCAAAACAATATAGTTTTTGATAGAAAAATATTTGTTATTTATTCTGTGTAAAATAAAATGTGTTTGTGGTTAAAGAAATGAGTCTGTCTTGAGTTTAATTATTGATGTTGAGAATGAAAATAAAGATCATGAATTCATGGTCAATACACTATAACATTGTGAGGTATACAAATTATGTCACATACACTATTAACATTGTGAGTATACAAATTCATCTACACTGTCCAAATTATTTAATAAATATATCTACTGTCATAGTAAAATTGTCCAAGATAGACCAATCTTGTCATTGTTCCAATTATTATACTTGCCCTTTCTTCATTATTCTCCTTTATTTTTCTAAGAATCTACTCCTCCTATATTTTCCACTTTGTTCAGTTTTTTAATCCAGAAAAGTCCTCTCTTTAGTTCTAATCTTTGTTTTTCTAATTATTCTAAAAAAATTGTTTAAGATCAATATACAATAAGGAAAATGCCAAATCCAGGGGATATTGCCGAAACTAAATTGTTGAAAAATTGAAGAAAAGAAAAAAACTAGTGGTATTGACAACTTTAGAATGCAAAAAGTTGCAAAAGTAAAAAGCAAGATGAGAAAGAAAAGTCAGAGAGAATTGTATCGTACACCCCCTAATTTTACCCCCACTCGCTCATTTTTAATGATTATTTTATCTTTTTTTTTTTTATCACCCTCTTTTCTCACCTTCACTTTTGAAACTATACAAAAAAAATTTAATATTCGAAAGTTTCAAACTTCGAACGAAATAATTAAAAATGAGTTTTATATCTATTCAGAATTTTTGTTAAATTAGAAACTTTCGAAATATGATTTTACAGAAATAATTATCAATTTTGAAACTTTCGATGAATATGAAAGTTTCGAAGTAACATTTCCAGAAAAAGTTTCGAAAGTTTGGAGAATTTGAAACTTCTGAAAACACATATCATTCGGAACTTTCGTTGAATATGAAAGTTCCGAAATGAAAATTTCCAGAAAATTTCGAAAGTTTGGATGAATGTGATAAACTTCCGAAACACATATCTTTCAAAAATTTCAAAGGTTCAATGTTTGCAAATGTGATTCGGACAATTCAAACTTTCGAATAAAAATGGATAAAAAAAAAAAAAAGAAGATAATCTTTTGAGGGGTTTTAACTAATAATATTAAGGGCAATTTGAATTTTCCTTGTGATGGAGGGGTGTGAGAGATACAAGTGGGAGGGTGCGTGGTACAAAACCCAAAGTCAGAATTGCTCGAAATGATAAAAACAACCCGTTTGGGTTTTGTGGGCCTTTAAGTTATTTTTGTAGTTTTTGGCATTTAGTGTAAGAAAAATTATATTTGAACTTACAAAATTTATACAATATTGATATATTTTTATAAAAATTCTTTTTTTATTTTTTTTATTTTATTTTTGTAATTGAGATATTTTTTTGATACATACATAATTTTATACCTTAATTACTTTGAAAATTTAATAATTATTAAAATATTAATTATCAATTATTTATTTAATATATATCTTATTAACTATTAAAATGAAAAATATTAACTACTTTAGAGTTTGCGATATAATAATTAAAAAAATATGATTATATCATGTACTTAATGATAGTAAAATATCTATTTAAAAATAATTATAAAATATTTAAAGCGGTAATGAAATTAATTTGTGTATTGTATTATAAAAGTTCTTTTTTGACAAAATAACCACTACATTATATACATACGGTCTCTATATCTACTTATGGATTCAATAACACAGTTTTATGTATAAAAATGCAAGTCACTTAGTATAATTTTGTTTTTGTTTCTTGTAAGATTTAAGGGTCACATATGTAATTAATTAATAAAGGTGTTAGGGTATTATATAATTAGCCAATAACTGAGGGGTCAATAATATAATAATAGTTTATGGCTAAAGAGCATAATAGTTATATGAAATTAATAGTGTAGATACCAGACAGTTTCTATTTAATGAGGGGTTGAATTGGAATACTGCAATTTGGGATATAGCTAATAATAGTTATATATAGGGGTAATGGTCCCCAAGGCAAACACAACAAGACTGGTTCAGTCTCACAAACCCTAAAGGAGAAAAACTCTCTGGTTCTCTCTATCCCCATCAAGAGAGCAAGGTCTTCAGGGGTGTTTTGCTGAGGAAGATCACCCAACTCATTGGCTCTATCATCATCATCGCAGGATTTCATTAAATGGCAATTCCCACAGGACGCTTCCCCTTTGGCTATTCATCATGTAATTGATATGGATTGTTGAGCATAACGTTATTAGGGTTTTCCAACAATTGTATCAGAGCCTACCATGTTTAATTCATGATGAAATTCGGTTATTGTCTTTGTTTAGATTCAATTGGGAATTTTGACATGTTTTGAAAAATTAGGGTTTGGTAATTTGGGAATTTGAGAATTTTGATATATATTATGGAAATCCATATTTTTAACGTGTTTGAAAAATTAGGTTTGTTGTATTTGGGAATTTTGATATAGTATATTATGGAACATATTTTTAAACCGTGTTTTGAAAATTAGGGTTTGTAATTTGGGAATTTGGGATATTTTGATATATATATATTATGGAATCCATATTTTTTAACTGTTTGAAAAATTAGGGTTTTAATTTGGGAATTTTGATATATATATTTGAGTACTAACATTGCAAAATGTTCTTCAGTACAATTTTTTAACGTGTTTGTTATTTTTAAATTTCATGGCTAAATTAATTAGCTTCTCATCCAAATTTTTTTTTTGATAAAACAATAATTATCGAATACTAATGAAATAAAGTTTATATTAGTGAAATAATTTTTATTTTTTAATATTGTTTATTGGATATAAATTTTTTTTATTTATAATATTGTTTAATTTGGGAGATAATAAATATATGTTCAAGTCAAGTTTGACATTTTTGAATGAGTTAATTGAAACTTGACGTCGCCAAAGTGACCTCTCTTGTCTAAATTGCTCGTGAAGAATGTTCAAATCTGTGTAATATGTTTATTCATGCCGGTATTGACCGGCCCAAAGGAAGGTAAATATTGGCCAGAATTACATGTACACCTGTGTGATGATAAATGTGTGACAATTATTGTAAATGTGTGGAGCAGTAAATCGGGCCCAAAGGTAAGGTTTATTGTTGTCGTACATAATTCTTATGTCAATATTTGATCGTTGCAACAGAGTACCACTAGCAGTTGTCGTTACTGTCCAAAGACTTTTGACATTTCAATGGTGCACTGGGTATCTTGAGATGGGTTAAATTCCATGATTTGAACATATGTATTTATTTATTTATTATTTATTTTCCTATAATGTGAGTTCTAAGTTTCGTTCTTTATCTAATTCACACATCGGTTGCTTCCATATCTGCAAATTTGAGTTCTATTCATGTCCTTAATGGGAACAAATGTTTAAGAATGGAAGAGACATTCTGATTTTTCTTGGCTGCATGGATCTAGACTTGCATAAGAATTGATCGACCCTCTACTCTAAGGACTCTAGTTCTTCCTGAGAAAATTTAGAGTATGAGAAAATGGATCGTCAAATCGATAAGTCTTATGATCATAAAGCGGGCATTCTGAAGTCTTTTGAGGTGCTGTCTCGCTGCAGATGGTAAGCTAACGCTTTGTAAAAATGATAAGCCTGAAACAAGTTCTTTGCTTCAGAATTAAATTTCCATGAACAGTATTCAAGGCCAAGGGAAATATAAGAGAGCACATTATGATGATGTCCACATTGCTTCTAAGCTTAAAGTCTAAGCTTGAGTTGTCAGATTGACTTACTCATTCATTTAGTATTGCTGTCTCTTCCTTCGCAATTCGTCAGTTTAGGTTACTTATAATGTCAAAAGGGAGAATGGAGACTCTATAGAGCTCATTCTTATGTGGCGCAAGAAGAAGACAGACTAAGGCAAGATAGACTGAAGTGCTCACTGTACTAGCATCTCTAAGACAAGGGCAAAGGAAAAGAATTGAGGAGCCCAAGAACATAAGCTGCTACTAAGGGTCCGACAATAGAGCAGGGCTAGGGATAACAACTGCTTCTTCTGCAGGAGTTCTGGACACGTGAAGAAGGATTGTGCCAAATATCACGCTTGCGTGTTAAGAAAGGTATGATTCTATCTTGGTTCTGTTCTGAGGTAATTTAGCTTAATACCTGGAAACACTTGGTGTTTAGACTCTGGTGAACTACTAACATCCGTGTTTCAATGCAGGGTTGCCTGAACTTCCGAAAGCTAGTGATGCTGAAAGATGCATCTATGTAGGAGATGGGGAAGAAGGTGTTAGAAGTTGAGCCATAGGAAAATTAGATTATTATTAAGTTCGGTTTTATTTGGATTTAAAAGACACTTTGTTTGTACCGTCATTTAGAGGGAATTTGATCTCTGTTTATTATTTGGACAAATCAGGAATATTATTGTTCATTGGAAATAAAATTTACTTTGTCTTTAAATTCGAATGTTTTTGGAACCGGGTTCTTTAACTTTCTGGTTATGATAACTTACGTATTTGTTGAACGGTGCTTAACTATAATGAACCTTGAATGTGGAATCACGTAGGTACTACGAAAATTGACAATTTCAATTCGGAGTGCTTTGGCACAAGCGTCTAGGTCACATCTCTAGAAATAAAATTGAGAAGACTTGTGTCGTATGAAATTATTAGATTTCATTGGACTTCATGACTTTAACGTTTGTGTCGCTGCATTTAAAGGAAAACGACTAAAGATAGAATCGGCATATAGAGCTTACAACGTCTTATAATTTGATACATCGACGGACCATTGTGGCCATTTCCAACTCACTCTTGGAACTGGTTCACATATTGTTATATCATTCTAATAGACCGATTATTCTAGATATGACCATACCCTTTTAAACCTAATTCACGAAAAGTCTCAATCAATAGACGTGTTCAAATCATTTAAGGCAGAAGTTGAGAATCAACTTAATAAAAGAATTAAAAAGGTCAAATCTGATCGTGGTGGTGAATACTACGGCAGATATGACGGTTCAGGTGAACAACGTCCGGGACCATTTGCCAAATACCTAGAGGAATGTGGAATCGTCCCACAATACACTATGCCGGGGTCACCCATCATGAATGGTGTAGCTGACAGACGAAACATGACTCTTAAGGATATGGTAAGGAGTATGATTTGTCAGTCCACCTTGCCAGAGTCACTCTGGGGAGAGGCATTAAAAACAGCAGCATACATTCTTAATAGAGTACCAACTAAGGCAACGGCTAAAACACCTTATGAGCTTTGGATTGGGCGTAAGCCTAGCCTGAAGCACCTTCATGTTTGGGGATGTCCAGCTGAGGCAAGGCCTTATAGGCCGAATGAAAAGAAATTTGAACCCCGAACAATTAGTAGCTAT
>PGTU02011081.1:0-16099 GCA_002896215.2 Cicer echinospermum | reverse complement strand
CTTCTATACAAACTTATCCTTTGTACGACATGGGATTCTGACTTTCTCATGATGTCATATAATAATAAAAATTAAACAGAACCTGGATTCAAATGGCAATAGCATAAATATAAATATTATCAAAAAAAATATCAGAAGTACAGAGGATATATGAAGCAACTCGTGCCAATTGCACGTCCAAAACCACATGGGACTGCTTCAGCATCAATGTTCCCAACAGTTTTTCTAAGATTCTTCTTACCTAATTGATGAATGTCAACTCATAATATAAGCATAGAAAACTATAAAGATAGAAATCCAGAGTACATTAATAGAGAGAAAAAGAGTGCAAAGCCTTACAAAAAGAAGTGGGAAGTCTAATCAAAGAGATATAAATGGTTAACTCACTTACCAAAGAGATATAAGCAATGCGAGCAGCTGCCTAGAACCCATACGCTCAAAGCTTTTCCGTCTTCCAAGGCCTTTCCTATTGTAGTGCACCCACGCACTGCCCCATTTCACTTCTTTTAGACCACCTACAATCGTTATATAGACAGTAAATGCATGGATAGACTATACACATTACACAAAATTGTTCTTTGTATACTACATGAGTTTCTTTCTGATAATCAAATAACAAGTGATTTTGACTTTCTCTTTTTTAGAAAATAAAAATGACTACAGCTGCAACCACTAAGAAGCATCATTATTTTACGGGGGCAGTATAACAGTACTATCTTTAATGAGAGTGTTAAACAAATTTCCTAGACCAAATTCCTTTTTTTTATTTCAACTTTGACAAAACTGTTTTCCCACCGCTAAATATGCAAACTTAATATGGTAACCCTATAAGCACAATGGAAAATATGCAGCTTTCTAAACTTTACATCATCTTAAAATAGCCAGTATAAATATTTTAAAACTGGGTGACAGCATGAGAGGTCCTTAAACTTTTCAAAAACCTGCCAACAGACTATTTGTCCACCAACTGAACAAATCATTCTTCGCATGATGTGCATGTGTTCATAATATACATGGCTTTTTCATTTATCTAAATAAATAAAAATTAAAAAATCAAATAATGTATTCCTTTTTAATTTAATTTCTATTCTATTGTTGATAAGACAAGCTGAAGATACATAGGATTTCCCTATTTTCCTAAAAACTATATATATGCATCAAAGATCAACTTGCCTTAGACTCGTGTGCCTCTTGCTAAACTTCCACTCCACATATTCTGTTTGACATGTGCCTCTTGCTAAACTTGCACTCCAAATACTCTGTTTCACTTCTACTTAGACCAAAAACTATGTGGTTCAAAGTTTGTTTGCACTAAAATACTTCATAGACTTCACTCTCGGCTAAAACCCTAGTTTGACTATCTGCTTAAACTCCACTTTGCAAATTATGGGTGGGCCAGATGTTCTTTGGGTAAGGACCAACCCATAATCATATATGTCTGTATATTCTGATCTAATAGTGGTTCCTTCAAAATGGAACAAAGTCTAGGGTCTATACATTTTTCTTTAAGTACAAGTCTAAACTATGTTTTCCAACACAAAATCATCCAACAATTTATAAGGTAGTTTTACATATAAAGTAAATAAGGCTTCACACAAAACTTAATTTAATGTTCAAATGCATAATTAAGCATGTGAATAAAGTCTTACAATTCTTTTGCAGCAGACATTGCAAGAAAACCAGCACCCATCTCCACCTCTTGCAAAACGACCACAACAATGCCAAACGTCTGATACAACAGACCCCAACCACGACAAAATTGAATCTTGGAAAGCTCTACCTTGACCAACATTCCATGTGCCAATCAAAATTCTGATATTGAATCTTCTTGTATAAGTTCCTTTGAGGCCAACTCTGTTCTTATTATGTTGTCAACAAGGCTTGGGGATGCAATATTCCATCCGCGTATGCCGCCATGAGTTGCAAAGCTATACACAAAACCGTTACCAACAACCAATTTAAGCACAAGACTATTATGAGCAACCCATCCTGCAATTATATTGCCTTCTAAGTCCAGTACTTGGATAATACCACTCACATAGCATACATACACCCGTGTTCCAAAATTGCAGAAGCATTGAACGGCACAAGGGTGGCGATTAAAATCCTGCAAACGGGTTCCACTGCCATCCCATTGCACAAGTAAGCCATTTGTACATCCACTCCAAATCATCCCATCACTTGTTTGCCCAAGGGCTTATGTTGTTTTAGTATATTCAACAAATGCCCCAGCTACCTTGGTTGCAACTCGACGGACACCATCCGCAGCTCCCATTATTGCATTACGTGACCTCTGCAGAAAATTCGAACTTTGGATTCGTCTTTTGTTGAGTTGGGAAACGAACTTTACCTTCATTTCGTCTTCCAATGCTTGATCCTGCTGACCGAAGACATGTCAGCTCGATTTTCTGGCTGACCGTCGATGTTAAATACTTTCAAAAGATCCTTTGAACGGGGATCCTTTTAAAAGGATGGATTGCAAGTTATCAATATATAAGTTGGAGTAGAAGGAAACACAAAGACTAAACTAAACTAGTAGCAAGAAAGTCCTTAACTTTTCATCACATATGATCTTTCGAAGGGTCAAATAGCTTGTTACTATTGCAGTACTCAATGATAATTGAAGCAACATCGTGTTCCGAAAGTTCTTTGGTTGTGTCTCTACTAATATCTTCAAGAAAATCAATGAGACTTCTTGAACCCCATCCTACATAATCCTTTTTCTTATCTCCAACTTTTCCTTTTATTGAATTTAACACATGATTGTTTCTATTTCTTTCGCTTGCTGTATATAACATACCACATGATTGAAACATATCTTACCCCATTAGAATCAACATCAGTTTGTTTTTCAAGTAGAGATGCAAGTTTTGCGCAGTGCCTCCAAAATCCTTTGTTTCTTTCGACAGTAGCAAATCCACCATCAAAGAAGCATTTTCCACAAACAACAGCTGGGCAGTAAAAGCACATGACCTTTGATGCTTTTCTGCATATGTAGCAATAATGGGAACCTATAAAAATTATTTAAAAGTCATTTAGCATCACAAGAATTAAAAGACATTTAACATATAACACCATTTCTCAAGCATTTTAGGCATAATTAGGATATGCAGGTTCATATAATGTATAGATTATAGAGTGTTCGAAAACATAACTTGGGCCAGATCACATTTTTAAAAAAACTATAAGATTGACAATTGTCATGGCAGTATCAACTGCATAAATACTTAGAGACCAACGAAAGTAAAATAAATGTATTTGAATGCCGCATAAGTATAGATAAACGTTGAAGCAGCTTACCAAAACACCAATTACTCTCATTCTTCAAAAAGGTATTGTCTTTATTCACGTATTTCGGATGATAAGCTTTAAGGCAATCCCTTTAAGCACCACAAATCAATTAACCATAAAAAGAAGGGTCACTTTTGCAAATTTGTGTGACGAGGAAGATGTCTCAGTTGCCAAAGCACATTACTTTAGTCAAAGAAAGGGGGAAGTGATGGAAAAGAAACCAACTTCTATATCCAGTAACGCTGAATTCCATTGAACTATGTACATCAAGTTACATTTTGATGGAAAAAACACAAAAATAACTCCAAATAATTGCAATTAATTTCAACAACCACATACAACAGGAAAATGTTATGTTCTTATTCTTAAATAACGAAGACAAACATAAATTTTACCCAAGTAGTCAAAAACATATTATTAGCAACAATATAACTCAGAAACATATTCATTCCATAGTATCTGCATAAGATCGACAATTATGACTATCCATGACATAGGATTTTGGGTTTTAGTTTTAGGGTTTCGAGTTTAGGGTTTCTGATTTAGGTTTAAGGTTTTCTGGTTTTGGGTTTCTAGTTTAGAGTTTCGGGTTTAGGATTTCAGATTTAAGGTTTCATGTTTAGGGTTTTGAGGTAAGGGTTTTGAGTTTAGGGTTTCATGTTTTGGGTTTTGGGTTTCGTGTTAAGGGTTTCGGGTTAAGTCTTCCAGGATTAGGGATTTAGGTTTAGGGTTTCAGGTTTATGATTTTGGGATTCAAGTTTAGGGTTTCGGGTTTAGAGTTTTGGGTTTCAGATTTCGGATTTTGGGTTTTTGGTTCTAGGTATAGGGTTACTAGTTTTGGGTTTAGGGTTTAGGGTTGCATCATTACAATTTCAAGTTTTGGGTTTAGGGTTTCAGGTTAAGCGTTTTGTGTTTAGGGTTTCGGATTTAGGGTTTTGGGATTAGGGTTTTGGGTTTAGAGTTTCAGATTTAGGATTTCGGGATTACGATTTCAGGTTTAGGGTTTTGGGTTTAGATTTTAGGGTTTAGGGTTTACGGTTTTTGAATTTAGGGTTTTGGTGATTAGGCTTTTGGGAATAGGGGTTTCAGGTTTAGCATTTAAGATTTCGGGTTTAGAGTCTCGAGTGTAGGGTTTACGGTTTTTGGTTCTTGGTATAGGGTTTCTAGATTTGGGTTTAGGGTTTCATGATTAAAGTTTCGGGTTTATGGTTTCGGGTTTAGGGTTAGGGTTTAAGGGTTTCAGGTTAAGCGTTTTGGGTTTAGAGTTTACGATTTCGGATTTTTGGGATTTGGGATTACGGTTTCAGGTTTAGCATTTTGGATTTCGGTTTGGTGTTTCGGGTGTAGGGTTTTTGGATTAGATTTTGGGTTTGGGTTTCGGGTTAAAGTGTTTTGGGATTATGGTTTTAAGGTTTAGAGTTTCTGGTTTATGGTTTTTGGGATTAAGGTTTCAGGTTTGAGGTTTTCGAGTTAAGGGTTTCGGGTTTTAGGGTTTGAGGTTTGGGGTTTAGGTTTTCGCGTTTCGGATTTTGGGTTCTAGGTATAGGGTTTCTAGTTTTTGGGTTTAAGGTTTCATGAATAGAGTTTCAGGTTCAGGGTTTCAAGTTTCAGGTTAGGCGTTTGGGGTTTAGGGTTTCAAATTTAGGATTTCAGGTTAGGGTTTCGAATATAGATTTTTGGGTTTAGGATTTCAGGTTTAAGTTTCGAGTTTAGTGTTTTGGATTTAGGGTTTTGGGTTTAGGGTTCCAAGAATAAGGTTTCAGGTTTCAGGTTTCGGATTTCGGTTTTAGAGTTTCGGGTTTAGGATTTTGGTTCTCGGGTTTAGGGTTTCAGGTTTAGGGTTTAGGATTTTGGGTTTATGGTTATGGGTTTAGGGTTTCGAGTTTAGGGTTTCTGGATTTAGGTTTAAGGTTTCAGTTTTAGGGTTTTGGGATTAAGGTTTCCGATTGATGGTTTCGTGTTTAGGGTTTTGGGATTTGGGTTTCAGGTTTAGCATTTAGGATTTCGGGTTTAAGGTTTCGAGTTTAGATTTTTGGGTTTAGGGTTTAGGGTTCTAGATTTAGGGTTCTGGGATTAGGTTACAGGTTTAGCATTTAGAGTTTTTGGTTTCGGGTTTAGAGTTTAGGGTTTGAGGTTTGGGGTTTAGGTTTTCGCGTTTCAGTTTTTGGGTATTGGGTTTTTGGTTCTAGGTATGGGGTTCTAGTTTTGGGTTTAGGGTTTATGGTTTCATGATTAGAGTTTTTAGGTTATAGGGTTTTCAGGTTTCAGGTTAAGCGTTTAGGGTTTAGAGTTTAGGGTTTCGGATTTAGGTTTTTGGAATCAAGGTTTCAGGTTTAGCATTTAGCATTTCAGGTATAGGGTTTCGAGTTTAGATTTCTGGGTTTAGGATTTCGAATTTAAGTTCCGATTTTAGTGTTTCAGGTTTAGGGTGTTGGGTTTAGGGTTTCAAGATAAGTGGTTCAGGTTAAGGGTTTCGTATTTCTGTTTTACGGTATTGGGTTTCGGTTTAGGAGTTTGCTTTTCGGGTTTATGGTTTCAGATTTAGGGTTTATGGTTTAGAATTTTGGGTTTAGGGCTTTGGGCTTCGAGTTTAGGGTTCCAATATTCCGAACTATCAAAGATATTATATAAAGTAATACCTAAAACCTAAACTAAAATAGAGTTATCAAAGATATTTTACCATAAATCAATTAATATCTCTGAACATTCATATAATAAAATAGAGTTACCAAATAAAGTAATACACACACACGTGGTGTATATATACCATGTGGTAGATATATACACACGTGATATATATATATATATATATCACGTCCATGTGGGTAGATATATATATCACGTGTGTATATAAATATACACATACGTATATATAAATTAATATCTTGTGTTGTCGTTCAGACAGCGAAATTACAAAATTTAACAGTAGGTTTACATATAAAATATTCCGAACTGGGCTCATAATAACCAGAAACAGACTCGTAAATAAAATGACAAGTATATAAAAAATACAGCAAGCACAATAATTTGTTCTATGTGTTCTCAAAAACTATTAAAGTCTATTTCATGTCTTTATACATCTAAAAGGGTTATAGTCTAACCGATTAAAAAAAATTAAACCCCACTAATTATTGTCTAATCTGTTGAACATCGAGTATACATTTAACACTACATTCAACAAAGCCTCTATGAAATGAATCATCTTTTCTAATTTACCAAATTCATTTTCAGATCTTCAATTTCTTTGCTTTTTTTTTTTTGTAGCGGAGAGATTAACACTATCTTGAAGGCTGCTGAGTCAATTGTCGAATATACTGGCCAAGCTTATTCGCCAAACTTGCTCAGAATAAGAGCATTGACGATCTCGTTTTGAACGCTGCGCTGCCGGTGGTGGTGCCGTATCTGCTCTTGCCACTTCTGCTGCTGGTGGAGCCGCTGCAGCTGCCGCACCTGCTGCCGAGGCCAAGAAGGTACTGTTAGTAATGCTTTATATTAGGTTTCTGTCTTAAGGGTTATATTTATTAATGATATATTATTGATTGATGTTTTAACCTAATACTATTGAAACTTCAATTGTAAATTGAAATTTGTGTACATTTTCAAGTTTGGATGATCATTTCATAGAGGCTTTAATGAATGTAGTGTTAAATGTATACCTCGATGTTCAACAGATTAGACAATAATTAGTGGGGTTTAATTTTTTTTAATGCGGGTAGACTGTAACCCTTTTAGATGTATAAAGACATGAAATAGACTTAATAGTTTTTGAGAACACATAGAACAGATTATTTGTGCTTGCTGTATTTTTTATACTTGTCACTTTTATTTACCGAGTCTGTTTCTGGTTTCTCTGAGCCCAGTTCGGAATATTTATATGTAAACCTACTGTTAATTTTTGTAATTTCGATGTCTGAACGACAACAAAGATATTAATTGCTTTATGGTAACAAGATTGTAATTTGATTGTTGTAGTTCATTGAAATTTGGGAATTAAACTATCAATTGTAGCTTAATAGTTCTTTGAGTGTAATTATCCACAATTAGTAATAGTATTTTTGGTATTATTTTGCTCTCACATTAATTGAGTTTAATGTAGTATTATTATAGGTTATGCAGTTCGTAATCAGCACTGCACAGACTTTATTAACTG
Organism: Cicer echinospermum; assembly: GCA_002896215.2. Lineage (NCBI taxonomy): Eukaryota > Viridiplantae > Streptophyta > Magnoliopsida > Fabales > Fabaceae > Cicer > Cicer echinospermum. The sequence goes on along the minus strand of PGTU02011081.1, from coordinate 8,658 downwards.
CATATTGTACTAAAAAACTTATAGCTTGATGCAGTCCATACTTGCTACTTAATATGATATTGTATATAAGTAACTGAATGTGCTTCATATTTTGTGTTTGCAGGAAGAGGCAAAGGAAGAAAGTGACGATGACATGGGGTTTAGTTTGTTTGATTAGGTTTTTCTTTTTAGTTTGTCAATTCCAGACTTGTACTCCTTTCCAGGAGTGTTTTCTGGAGACACTTGTTTTGTTTTATAAATTGTTTATCTAAGTGAGTCTTAGCACCCTAAACCCTAAACCATTCACCTTTCACCCATTCACCATTCACCATTCACCATTCACATCATATAATAAAATAGAGTTATCAAATAAAGTAATACACACACACGTGGTGTATATATATATATATATATAAACCATGTGTTAGATATATATATCACGTATATATATATATATATATATATATACGTATATACCATTGGTAGACATATTCACATGTGATATATATATATACATGTGGTATATATATATATATATATATTATAATATATATATTACACGTATGTGTATATATATTATATATATATTACGTATGTGTATATTTTATATACACCGTGAATATATATATCTACCCACTTGGACGTGATATACTGGAGCCAGCCTCGCGATTAAATCTATATGCAGCCATGAGTGCATGCGAGTTTAGCATGTATCTACTCCATCTTGATGCCTTCACAATGACGGAATCGCAATCACCGTTAGTTTTATTATCTTCCATTAATCATCTTTCTAATTTACCAAAATTCATTTTCAGATCTCAAATTTCTTTGCTTTTTTTTTTTGTAGGCGGAGAAGATTAACACTATCTTGAAGGCTGTGGCGTCACTGTCGAATCATACTGGCCAAGCTTATTCGCCAAACTTGCCTGATAAGAGCATTGACGATCTCGTTTTTGAACGCTGGCTGCTGCCGTGTGCCGCTGTTCGTGGTAGATAATACACGTGATATATATAGATATATATATAATATATATATAATTTTATAAACAAATAATATATATATATATAAAATATATATAATATATTATATATATATATATATATCCGTCCATGTGGGTAGATATATATATCACGTGTGTATATAAAATATACACATACGTAATATATAAATTAATATCTTTGTTGTCGTTCAGACAGCGAAATTACAAAATTTAACAGTAGTTTACATATAATATTCCGAACTGGGCTTATAGAAACCAGAAACAGGACTCGGTAAATAAAAGTGACAAGTATATAAAAATACAGCAAGCACAAATAATTTTGTTCTATGTGTTCTAAAAACTATTAAGTCTATTTCATGTCTTTATACATCTAAAAAGGTTATAGTCTAACCGCATTAAAAAAAATTAAACCCCACTAATTATTGTCTAATCTGTTGACATCGAGGTATACATTTAACACTACATTCAACAAAGCCTCTATGAAATGATCATCCCAACTCGAAAATGTCCACAATTTCAATTTACAATTGAAGTTTCAATAGTATTAGGTTAAAAACATCAATCAATAATATATCATTACTAAATATAACCCTTAAGACAGAAACCTAATATAAAGCATTACTAACGGACCAATTATTGGCCTCGCGGCAGGTGCGGAGCTGCAGCGGCTCCACCGCAGCAGCAGCGCAGTCATGAGCAGGATACGGAACACGCGGACCCAGCCGCAGCGCCAGCGTTCAAAACGAGATCGTCAATGCTCTTATTCTGAGCAAGTTTGGCAATAACTTGGCCAGTATGATTCGACAGTGACGCCAGCAGCCTTCAAGATAGTGTTAATCTTCCTCGCCTACAAAAAAAAAGCCAAGAAATTTGAGATCTGAAAATGAATTTGGTAAATTAGAAAGATGATTAAATGGAAGATAAAACTAAGACTCACTTAGATAAACAATTTATAAAACCACAAGTGTCTCCAGAAAACACTCCTGGAAAGGAGTACATGTCTGGATTGAAAACTAAAAGAAAAACCTAATCAAACAAACTAAACCATGTCATCTGTCACTTTCTTCCTTTGCCTCTTCCTGCAAACACAAAATATGAAGCACATTCAGTTACTTATATACAATATCAATTAAGTAGCAAGTATGGCTGCATCAAGCTATAAGTTTTTTAGTACAATATACAATATGCAAGTTAATAAAGTCTGTTGCAGTGCTGATTACGAACTGCATAACCTATAATAATACTACATTAGACTCAATTAATGTGAGAGCAAATAATACCCAAAAATACTATTACTAATTGTGGATAATTACACTCAAAGAACTATTAAGCTACAATTGATAGTTGAATTCCTAAATTTCAATGAAACTACAACAATCAAATTACAATCTTGTTACCATAAATAAATTAATATCTTTGTTGTCGTTCAGACAGCGAAATTACAGGGTTATCAAGAATTACAGCGAAATTACATGAAATCCTAAACTAAAAAATCGAAATCCTAAACCCTAAAGACGAATCTAAAAACCGTTAAACTGACAACCTATCCTGAAATCCTCTCCGAAACCCTAAACCCAAACATAGAAACCATATCCTAGAACAAAAAACCAAAAACCCGAAACTCTAATCCTAAACCCGAAACTCGAAACCCTAAATGAAACCCTATACTGAAACCCTAAATCAGAAACTTAATCCTGAAACCCTAAACCTAAAAACCTTTAACCTAAATCCAGAAACCCTAAACTCGAATCCTAAACCCAAAACCCTAAACCTTAAACCCTAAACCCGAAAACCAAAAATCCTAAACCTGAAACCTTAAAACCAAACCCGGAACGCTTAATCTGAAACCCTAATCTGGAAACCCTAAACATTAAACTCGAAATTCAACAATCTAAACCTGAATCCTAAATGCTAAACCTGAAACCCTAATTCCGAAACCCTAAATCTGAAACCCAAAACCCGAAACGCTTAACCAACACCCTAAATCCGAAACCCTAAACCATAAAACCCAAAAATCTAAAACTCGAAACCCTAAATCCAAAAATGTAAACTGGAACCCTAAACCCGAAATCCTCGAAATCCTAAATGCTAAACTTGAAATCCTAATCCCAAAACCCTAACACGAAACCCAAAACATGAAACCCTAAACTCGAAACCCTAAATTAGAAATCTTACTCCGAAACCCTAAACCTGAACTTAAACCTAAATCCAATAACCCTCTAAATCTCGAAGCCCAAAACCCTAAACCCAAACCTAAACCATAAACCCTAAACCTGAAACCATAAACCCGAAAAGCAAATTCCTAAACCGAAATACGAAACCCTTAACCTGAACCACTTATCTTGAAACCCTAAACCTGAAACACTAAAATCGGAACTTAAACTCGAAATCCTAAACACAAATCTAAACTCGAAACCTATACCGAAATCCTAAATGCTAAACCTGAAACCTTGATTCCAAACCTAAAGTCCGAGACCTTAAACCCTAAACCCGAATCGCTTAACTTGAAACCTGAAACCCTAAACTAAAACTCTAACTCATGAAACCATAAACCCTAAAACCCAAAATAGAAACCTATACTAGAACTAAAAACCCAATACCCAAAACTGAAACGCGAAACTTAACCCCAAACCTCAACCCTAAACCCGAAACCCAAAACTCTAAACCCGAAACCAAAAAACTCTAAATCCGAAATCCTAAACCTGAAACCATAACCCGAAACCCTAAACTTGAATCGCGAGACTCTAAACCTGAAACCCTAAACCCAAACCGTAATCCTGAAACACTTACCTGAAGCCTAACCACGAAACCTTAATCGAAACCCTAAACTAAAACTAAATGTTGAAACCCGAACTTGAAACCCAAAACAAGAAACCTTAAACCTTAATCCAGAACCCTAAACCCAAAACCCTAAACCCAAAATCCTAAACTAGAAATTCCAAACCCGAAACCTAAACCTGAATACCCTAAACTTGAAACCGAAAATTCAATAAACCCGAATCCCCTAATCATGAACCCTCAACCTAAACTCAACCCAAAACAAGAAACTTAACTAAAACAATCAGAAACTCGAAACCCTAAACCCAAAACCCTAAACCCAAAATCCGAAATAAGAAATCCTATACCCGAAACCAAAAAATCCTAAATCCAAATCACTTAACCCGTAACCAGAAACCTAAATCAAAAAAATCTAAACCCGAAACCCGAAACCCGAAATCCAAAATGCTAAACCTGAACCCTAATCCCAGAAACCCTAAATCGAACCCTAACCCTGAACCTGAAACGCTTACCTGAAACCCTAAACTCAAAACCTATACTTCATAAACCTAAATCCTAAACCTAAACCGTAAATCCTAAACCGTAAATCTAAACCCAAAAACTCTAAATCCCCAAAACTCTAAAACTCCAGACCCTAACTTGAGTCCCGAAACCCTAAACCTTAAACCCTACACCAAACCCTAAACCTCTAAACGCTAAATCAAACCCTAAAACTGTAAACTGTAAACTGTTAAACCGTAAAACCCTAAAACACTAAATCGTAAATCGTAAACCCTAAACCTAAACTCTAAATCCACAAACTTGTAAACCCCAAACCCTAAACTTGAAAATCTCCGCAACCTAAGCCAGAAACCCATACACCTAAACCTAATCTTGAAACACTTAACCCGAAACCCTAAACACAAACCCAAAACATGAAACATAAACTCGAAAACCATTAACTCGAAACCCTAAATTAAAACTTAATCGTGAAACCTTAACATCGAATTCCTAAACTTGAGAACTTCAATTGTGAACCCTAAGCCACCAAACCCTAAATCAAAACTCGAACCCTAAACCAGAAAACTTAAACCTAAATCCATGAAACCCTAAACTCGAATCCCTTAAACCCAAAATCTAAACCAGAAATCCATAAACCGAAACCTAAAACTGAAAACCAAACCAAAAATTCTAAATCCTAAACCTTATCCTGAAAACCCTTATCCCGAAAACCCTAAACCAAAACTACAAACCCTATACCTAAAAAAAAAAAACCTAAAACCCGAAACCTAAAACCCTTAACCCCACAACCAAACTCTTAACCAGAATCTCTAAACTGGAAACCCTAAACTCGAACGTAAACTTGAATCCTGAAACCGTAAACCTAAACCCTTAACTAGAAACCGTAAACAGAAACCCAAAACATGAAACCCTAAACTCCGAAACCCTAAATCGGAAACCTTAATCATGAAACCTAAACTTGAAACCTTAAACCCAATCCAGAACCCTAAACTCGAAACATTAAACCAAAACCCTAAAACCAAAATCCTTAACCCTCAACTCTAACCCCTAAATCGAAAACCCTAAATCGAAAACCAAAATCGTAAACCGAAAACCCTAAAACGAAATCTGAACCTTAACCTGAAACCTAATCTTGAAACCCTAATCTGAAACCACTAAACTGATACACAATACTAAAACTCGACTAAACCCGAAAATCCTAAACCCAACAGTATCTAAACTCAGAAAAACCTTAAAACCGAATTATCCTAAATCCGAATCCCTAACCCGAACCATAAACCCGATAACTCTAAACATGAATCCGAGAACTCTAAACTCGAAACCTCAAAACCCAAAATCCGTAATCCTGAAACACTTAACCTGGAAGCTAACCAGAAACCTTAACTCGAACCCTAACTAAAACTTTATGTTGAAACCGAAACTCGAAACCCAAACAAGAAACCATAAACCTTAAACCAGAACCCTAAAACCCAACCCTAACCTAAAGCGCCAAATCCCAAACTAGAAATCCACAACTTGACAACTTAAACCTGATACCCTAAACCGATAACGAGAAAATTTAAATCCAAAAAACATAACCCAGAATCCGTAAAGTTCAAGTGAAAATCCAAATATACCCGAACCAAAAATCCTAAAATCCCAAATCCTTAACGCTACCAAAATCCTAAATCAAAAAATCAAACCGAAACCCTAAACCCGAAAATTAAAATGCTAAACCTGTACCTAATCCCAGAACCCTAAAATCCGAAACACACTAAACCTGAACCGAAAGCATTAACCTGAACCCTAAACTCAAAACCCAATCGCATAAACGCCTAACCCTAAACCTAAAACCGTAAACGTAAACCATAAACGTAATCTAAACCCAAAACTCCTAAATCCCCAAACTTAAACTCCAGACCCCTAAACTTGAATCCCGAAACATCTAAACCCTAAAGACCCGAAAATCTACACTCGAACCTTAAACCCGAAATCTTAATGCTAGAAGCTGAACCCAAAGTAACCCTAACACTGAAAACCCAAAACATCGAAACCGTACTCGAAAACCTAATCGGGAAACCTTAATCCTAAAACCTAAACTGAAACATTAAAACCAAAACTAATCCAGAACCCCTAAACTCGAAACCCTAAACCAAACCCTAAACTAAACCAAAATCTAACCCTAACCTAAATCAAAATCCTAAACCTAGAACCCTAAACTGAAACCCCAAACCCGAAAACCAAAAATCCTAAACGTGAAAACCCTAAAACAAAATCCCGAAACCCTAACATGAAAACCCTAAATATTGGAACCTAAACCGAACCTAAACACAAACCTAACACGAAACAAACTAAACTCGAATTTAACTCGAAATCCTAAACTCAAAAATCTAAACTCAAACCTAAACGCCGAAACCCTAAATTCGAAACACTAAACCTAAACCCGAAACGCTTACTGAACCTGAACCCTGAACCTGAACTCTAAATCAAGAATCCCTAACCCCTAACCAAACTAGAAACCCTATACTAGAAGCAACACCCAAATCCGAAACGCGAAAACGTCTAAACCCCAAACCTCAAACCGAAACCAACTCTAACCCGATAGCCAAAACTGTAACCCGAAACCCTAACCTGAATTTAACTTAAAACCCTAATCTGAAACCTAAACACGAACCTTTAATCGAAACCCTGAAATTGAACCTAATGTCGAACCCTAAGACTTAAATCCAAAAACTTGAAAAACCTAAACCCAAACCGTAAACCCAAAATCTTAAACAAGAATTTCTATACCCGAGAACCGCTAAACACCCAGAACCTAAACCTGCAACACTAACTCGAAACTTTATAACCAGAAATCCAAAATCCTAAACCCTAAAACAGATAAACCCTAAACCCTAAACCTAAACTAAACCCCTAAACTTGGAAACCTGAAACCTGAAACCCTAAACCTGAAACCCTATAACCGAAACTATAACGTTGAATCCGCGACAACCTTAACCTGAAACTCTAAAACTAAAACCCTAAGTCTTGAAGCACTTAAACTCTGAACCCTAAACACGAAACCCTTAACTTGAACTGAAAAATGAAACTTAATCGTTGAAAACCCTAACCGGAAACCCAAAACCTCGAAGTTCGACACTCAAACCAAAACCCCTAAACCTAATACCCTTAACAGTCGATCAACCGCAAATCCATTAACCTGAAACCCCTAATATTGAATGACCGAAACCCGAAACCAGAAATATTAAACCTAAATCCAGAAACGCTATACTCGGAAACCTAAATCCAAAATCCTAAACAGAAATCTTAAACTGATCCTAAACTAATAAAAATTCTAAATCTAAACCCTAAAACCCGAAATCTAAACCGTTAACCTGAAACCCTAATGCTGAATCTTATCCGAAACCCTAAACCGGTACAAACCATAAAACCCTATAAATAACCTACGAACAAGAAACCCAAAACCCCGACCCCTAAACCTACTAAAACCTAAACCCTAAAAACCTAAACCCTAAACCCTAAACCCTAAACCGTAAACCCTAGACCCTTAAAGCCCTAAAACCTACCGACCCTAAAATTCTGCGCAAAACTCGAAACCCTAAACATTGATAACCCTAATAACTGACCGCCTAAATCAGAAACCTTAATCCGTGAAGACCTCTAAAACCTAAAATCCTTTAACTAGATCCAAAACCCTAAACTGCAATCCTAAATACGCCAAAACCCAACCCTAAACCTTAAACCCTAAACCCCGAAAACACAAAATCCTAACCCCGAAACCCTTAAAACCGAATCCGGAACGCTTAATCTGAACAACCCTAATCTTGAAACCCTAAACATTAACTCGAAACTTAAACTACCGAATCCTAAACCCAAAAATCTAAATTCAAAATGCCGAAACCTGAAATCGTAATGCTACTGAAACCACTATTCCCGAAACCTAAAATCTGAAACCCAGAAACCACGAAGCCACTTTACCAAACCCTAAATCCCGAAGACCCTAAACCCTAACCATAATTCCAAAAATAAACTTGAAACCCTAAATCAAAAATGTAACTAGACCCTAAACCCGAAATCCTCGAAATCCTAAAATGCTAAACTTGAATCTATCCAAAAACCTAAACACGACACCCGTAACATGAAACCCATGAACCCCGCACCATAATTAGAAATCTTACTCCGCGAAAACCCTAAACCTGCAACTTGAAACTAAATCCGTACCTACAACGCGAAACCAAAACTAGAAAGCCCTATACCTAGAACAAAACCCAATACCAAAACTGAAACGGCGAAACTAAACCCAAACTAACCCTAAAGCCGAAACCCAATCTAAACGCCCGAAACCAAAAATCTAAATCCGAAAATCTAACTCGAAGAACCATAACCCGAAACCTAACTTGAATCAGCGAGACTCTAACCT
>PGTU02011079.1:0-19991 GCA_002896215.2 Cicer echinospermum | reverse complement strand
AATATCTCACTTATTCATATTTTTTCTAGTTATTTTTAAATTATAATTTAAGTTTAAAATGTAATTATTGTCTTTCGTAGTGGTGTAAGGACACATAATTATTTTTTAATGACTAAACTAGAAGAGTCATTAGATAAATTGTTACGTTTTTCTACATTTAAATTTTAAGAGTTTGGGCTAGCACCGTTATGATATCATTGTTTTCATGTAAGCTAAAAAATGCAGAAAATTTAAAGAACAAGAAACATAAACTGGTCACAATCAAAAAATTTACCTGATCTACGTAGTTTGCTTTTTGTATTCTACCAGAGTTGTGTTTATGCTGTCGGTTATATTGATAGACATTAACCAAGAAGTAGATAATTTAGATTGTATGATGCTGTGCTTCATGACTAACGACATAGTTAGATAATAATAAGAGGTTAGGGTTTTTAATCCTCTTAATTGAAATATAATAAATAAAATAGCCAAGCCTTATTCAGACTGCTTCATATATTCTATAAGACTATTGAATAAAAATTATATTTAAAGACATGTTTTTCCTTCGTTTTCTCTCACACAAGCAGGTAGCAAGCCACATTGAATTATATATTTGTTTGTTCATTATGTTATTTTTATAAGTAACAAACAAAGAGTTTACAAAGCCAAAGTTGAATAATTAATGGGTAATTTACTATTGAATAAATCTATGAAAGTATTTATACATCTTTTAGGATCTGCTTAATAATACAAAAGAAGAAATACATGCCTAGCGCTTCAAAACTACGAAAGCTTAGGAAAAGAGAATATACCAAAGATGGCTGAAGATAAGAATCTCAACCATTAGTTCTTCAGACTTAGAATCTTAGTTCATTGTTTATGACTAGATATACTTAAGATTTTAGTAACGGTAGTCTAAGATACATCAAATAACATGGAAGGAGAAACCGTTATGGACGCTTGAGACAGTATGATTTCATTATGTTCAATTTTAGTCAGATATTATGACATATCTTATAAAATTCATTCGCAATAAATACGGAACAAATATTTATTCTGCAGTGTTTTGTAAAAAATATATTCCGGATTCTGGATTGCATTTCCTTCGAATGATGTATTGATCTTGACTTTCTCTTATTATTCAAAATTCCCTTAATTTACTTTAAGTAATTGACTTTAGATTAAACTATAACTATTTGAAATTAGTGAAATTATGACTAATATACCAAAATTTTAAATTTTTTCACTGTAAGGTACGTTGAATGATCAGTTAAATGAGTTTAAGAATTTTAATATGCTTCTAACAAATTGTATCCCATTACTGGTTTCCTCCTTTCCTATTTACTTTGAGGGATTTTTGTGTGTCTCGGGTAGTATAATGAGTAAGACCAATATATTTATTTTATTATAAAATAATTGTTCAATGATTCAAAATATAAAAAAATATATACACATCAAGAGGTTTTCATCGAAACAAATTAACATTAGTGAAATAATCTGATTTTTGATGGTATAAGAAATATGAAAAAGTATGATTAATGGAAAATTAAAGCAAAGCATCTAATGTTACCTTTAATTATGGAATTCTATCGGTGATAATTCTGACACATCGTATCATTTATTTTTTTATTTGGTAATTGGTCGATGAAATATATATATACACACGTATAAAATTGTAATACTGATTGTTTCTCACGTAAACTATTTAATTTTTAGTCAAAATGACTTAATTTTTTAGAAAACACTTTCACATATAACTATTTTTTACTCATACTTCATGAAATATGATAGTGATATCTGTAGAACTTATTTAGTCATTTTTTTTTATTTTAGATCCCAATTTATTTTTTTCCAACTATGATCGACATATGAGATTAATTATATTTCAAATTAATTACCTAATTATTTTTTTTAGGTGACATCTATAACTTTAATGTTTAACAAGTTATGTTTCTTTTTCATTTTTTACTATATATTTAGCATACATTTAACTAAATGGAAAAACATGTTAAGATCAAAATATTTGACCGAGAAGTCGATTAAAAAAAGTAAATAAAATATGTCAAAATTAATCGAAAAAAAAAAAGAGACCGAATACAACATAGGTAATTTGAACTTGAAAACTTAAAAATAAAATGAACCCCTACATGTTAAATAATTGACAAAAAAAGAACGTTTATAAAATATTAAAATGGAAGAAAGTTATTTATTGTTATGTACAAATGGTCCATAATGCACCATAACAATACATATATGTTTTATAATTTGTTGGTAGTTGTATAATTGTACAACTTGTTTCAAAACCGCCAGATATTCTTCCGCAGTATACCAATGTCATATATGATAAGTGATAAGGGCGCATGTAGTTTAATTCAGTAAACTAGGTTGGTGCTAAGCATAGAGATAATGGATATCACCGTAGGATGTCTACAAATTGATCTTCATTCGTAGCTAGTATACATGTCTTATTAAAAAGACTTTACGATCAATTATTGAAACTGGACATATAAATACTAATCACAACAACCAATTTCTTTAAAGTCATTATCCTTCAACGAGGTTGTCAATTACTGCATTGATATATTTTGATCTTTAATAAGTATTATCCTTGTTTCAAGAGAAGAGTATATTTGAGTTTATATTCTAAGTTGTGCTTGTCGTTCCATAGAAAAGTTTGATTTTGGACTTTGTTAAGTACTGTTGACGGATGGATAAAAAATTCCTTTTCCAAACTTCTTTTGGCATAGATGTATTTGACAGTTGTCCATTCAAATAATACACGATTCAACCAATAGATAGTGGGTATCCCTATGTACCAATCACTATGTATGTGGATTTAAGAATCTAGAATATTTTCCGTGACGTTTGTTATATTAAATATATTAGACATGAACAAATAGGTCAAGATTATTGGGATTAAAGGAAAGCGTTGTTGGCGAAGAATTTTAGATAACTATAGTAAACTCTAGTTATGATGCGGTGAATGTCAACTCAAGTGTTGTGATAGAATAGGAATTTATTAGTTTTATGATTTAAAAAAATGTCTTTTTATTTGAATTTATTAAAAAATATTAAGCACAGACTGAAAATCTACTTTTTATTGCAAACTTCATTGTTGGGCCTAAAGTTGTATTATGATAAGTTGAGTCATATTTTAGTAGGTGAATCGTAGAATCATCTCTACATCTCAATATCAAAACATTTATTCCTCTTCAATGAGCTAAATTTGGCATGGTGAGTAATATAATTATATCTCTCGCAACACCTTATATTAAAACCTAATTTAATTTAAATACTTTCCTAGAATGACCAAAATACCAATGCTAGATTGAACATTGATACATTAGTAACATACAAATATTTCCATGAGAAGTATTTAATTAGGACAATGACATAATTTTCAACGCTATAGTCCTATATGTTTGAGTTTGCTGCGAGATCGAATGCACTTTTCTGTCCGACCCGCGTGCGAGTTATGATATACAGTTAAAACTAAAGTAAATCAACAGGAAACTATGTCTTCTAAATACTTGACAATATACACGACGATGAAATAATAATAGCAATATCTATGCCGACATCTTAATTTTATCAAAGAACATATCAAATCTATAATAGTGCCTCGTAAGTACATATATATAGAAATAGAAATATACTTTAATACGACAAAGGTGAAATACAAATCAAATCGAAAACTTAATTCTACGGAACTATTGAATGCTAATATACACCATCCCTTGCCTCAAGTAGCGTCACTGGAGCTCATTGTAAATCTTATATTCATCCAAGCAAATCCAAGCCTGATGTTCAATTTCCACACACAAATCCGACAAACAACACCATATCCGATACCTAAAACCATAGATCTTTGAGACTTCACACACATTAGATCATTTTCTTCAATCGAAGGACAAGTTGTATTGCTTTTTCGGAGAGAAACATATAAACTGTGCAAAATGAAATATTATATTTCCATATGGACTAGAAGCAACTAAACCAGAGCCAAGGCAAAAAGAAGAAAAGTAACTCTTCCTCCCGAAACTTCAACAGGTGACAAAGTGTCAAATACAAGTATAGGCTATAGAAAATAATTGTATTTGGTAGCAATACTCAGGCAAAATAGATGCAGTATCAACGCAAGTGTTCCACAAGCAACGTAATGGTAGCATCTTGCATCCATTGCAGATCGTATTTACCTCACACGAGGAAGGCTTTATTTTCCCCATAGGCACCTAACTCACGCTGTCATCCCAAGAGGGCCACGGTCCCACTATAAAAGACGAGGCTTCAGAGCACTGCTTATAATGCCGCTGCACATCCATGCACCATGTAATAGTAACAGAAGCCGAAGAAAATTATAGGGGAACATTCACACTTTTATGAGTTAAGCCGAAGCGTCAATTCTTTCACTTCACATGTGGCTGATATCATCCACAATCCTTAGGCTACAGCAAACATATCATCAGTAAATCGTACATACCGCCCTTCAAACATGAAACGCCAAAGTAATGCCTAACACAATTCTGAGTAAGGAGTGATTAATCACGTTCTTCAGATTAAGTCAATTGTGATTCTTCGATAAAATGAATGACTTACCTCATTCCGACGCGCTTTGTGTATCGAGATTAGCTCAAATTTTAAAAATATATTAAGAGAATTTGAGTAATTACCAGTGTTAAAGTTGCCCAATAAGATCGTTCACCCGTGGGGCAAAAATAAAGAGTATAGATCTCAATTAGGTCACCATCCACACTTCTCAAAGCGCGAAACTAGATATTACCAGGGTCCTGTATACCATGATACTTAGCTGCCACATATATGAAGATGACGAAACATATAGTCAGTCACCTACCAGCCAATTTCAACGGTAACGCACCAATATAACCCAGCGAGTTTAATTCATACTTCGACTCATGGATGACGAAAGGAGTCATCGAATTTCCAAAAACATAGAGTTTCTTGAAAAGCCACAGTGCAATTAAACATGACATAACGCATTTGATAGACCGACAGTGATCTACGTTTATGATAAAGAGAATGGTAATGACTGATGATGCAAAAAATAAAGTGAGAATAATATGAGTGTGATGGACCTTGTACTACTTGGTGTGCATGATAACTTATGCCTTTCCACGGGTGACATTCCACCTATTTAGGTGCCCGAAGGCGTGGCTATAAAAAGAAGGTTTGACGTTTGGCCACAGGTAAATAGTTTAACCGCGTTTTGCAGTAATGATGTTTTGGACGTGAATCTGCAACTGTGCAATTCGTTTAACGTCAGCATCGTCAGCAATGTGTTCTGAGAGGCCACGTTTAGGCGACGAGCGTTCACAAAAACCGATCGTTCTCCAAAACCGTCCTGCCAAATTTTTCAGGCTGTCCATATCAAATCCGCTCTCAGTTAATATATTTGTCGACAGTTAGAACAAACTCTAAATTTATTTTTTTGGCATCAATTTCGCACAAGTATTTCATATGCTCGTACCCGCTTTAGTAAATTATGTTTTGACCGCATTTTGAACCGTCGCAAATCCTAATGAGATTTAAAATAAAAGAAAATGTATATGTATACTAATTTTATTTTCCTAATTTGTTAATCGAATTACAAATAAAACAAGTAATTGATACTGATATGACCATCTCCATAATTACAATTACATAATTAGTAATAACTATCGTGTAACCTAAAATACCCAATTTATATAATTATTCAAAAGAAATACAACCATCCAAGCTGTTCATACAATGTGAGGTAACTAATAAACAATACTTAATGTGAGGGTGGTTTAAAGTATTCAAAACATGTGAGATGGGCAGTAGCTATAACATATCAAATACCTAACTCATCTTCAAACTTGAGTTCAGTTTCCAAATATCTATCATTAAGTCTCCTAATACATTTGCATGTGTTCCCACGATCAATCAGGGTCTTAGTGGTGGCTGAGTTACTCAGTGAATATGACACGATACTACATTGTCTTTATGGCGATTCTATGTCCAGTTGCTGAAGAAAAAAAAAAGTATATATTACCTCCAATGAATAATACTGATTATAAATAATTGTCAAAATTGAAATTAGACTGAAAATATTTCCTTCTAGTTTATACTTATAAGAAAATCTCTACACAATTTCGATAATTTTTAATCCAGAAAGTAACAAAACTAATTCGTCAAGATTTTGTATGAAGCTATGTTGCTAATCGAATTAACAAGAATTTCAATGGTTTGATGTCAACAAGAAATCACTCTAAACTTCTGACAATTAGGACTCGATCATATACCAACAATAATATAGTTAATTTTATAGTTTTGCAACTCACTACTATTACCTGACAACTAACACAACATGATTCCATTTTTGAATTATTAAGAAGATGGTTCTGTTAATTATACAATAAAATAGTTCATTTTGAGTATTACATAACACTGTCTATTAGCTTTTAATGGATTTACCATAGCTCTTTGTGAGGTTCAGCTCTAACCAATTCATTGTTTGCTCCTCCGTGTTAATAAGTCTTAAAAATGTTGTGAAACTCCCAATTTATGCTATATGTCATTAATAAGGCAGACAACAAAGGGACTCTATATAATGAGCTATCAAATAGACAAGTCCTATTAGTTATTACTTGTTCTAATAATAAGGATCCATTCCAATTCTTGACAAAATAAAAAGGTTAAATACAATCTCAATCTTCCCCATTGCCTTTTTCATTTGACATTGGTAATAACTATTTTAGCATTGGACATGATTCAATAAGGAAAGACCATAGAAAGAATATATTTGAGAGATGAGAAGAGTCAAAAACACTAGAAAGATATAATCATAATACTCCAATTAAGAGAACAAGATTTCGGAACAATTAGCAATACGCTGACGATCATTTTGCTTCTCTTCCTTTTCAGATCTCGCTCTTCTCACAACTCGTGGTTCTTTCATCCGCCTCTGCTAGTATATTGCCATCACTTTCATTGTCACACCATCATAAACCTAAATGGTATGCGCATTAACAATCCTCATATCAAAATTAGGTGAAAATAAGCATTATGCACCATCAAAGTGAGAAAAAGATTGAGTTAGACTATATTAAGCTGAGTCGGCAGTTCCAGATTTGCAAACAAAACAAAAAAAGAATTAGATGAAACTAAATTGGGCGTTTTCAGATTTACCATTCCTCCACACAGATTCACATTTAGAATACTCGGTTACAGAGAAGATCCCAAAGGCAAATTGATATTTACATTCCAGTTCTAGAGCAATGAACAAATTCATAAGTTCAATCAGTTCGTAAACAACGGAGAAAGCAAGTATCTGACTATTAGTATCACTTCACCGTTGAATTTCGCAACTATGGTGATAATCCTCTAAACACAATACCAAAACACAATTTCAGAATTGATAGGATTGTAGTGTTTCAGTATTAGAATATCAGAGAGGACGGAATCTGAAGAGTTTTAAAAAGTATCATACTCCTTACGAAATGGTCTCTATTTTTTGTCATTGAGCCTTTACGAATATTTTTAATCATCTAGCTATTCAACCGAGAATTATCTTTGTTCCTGACCTTTGTGATTTACGTGTACAAAAATATAACACCACTACAGATGAAACAAATTAACGGAACCATCCATAGGCCTCCATTAAGCCAGGACTGAGTTATATCTCTTTACGACACAACACAGATGGCTATATGGAAGTTATAGATTCTACCTGCTCCGACTAAATTTGTTTAATAGATCAAACAGGTTATAATATAAATTGTACGCTTCATTCTACTTTGATTATTGGTTTCCATCCAAAGTAATGCCACTCTTCACTATCATGGAATTAGCGTCTATTTCACTTCTTACCATCCCGCCATTCAATGAACTGCACAGTAGAATTTCAACGACATCTCCCGATCCAAATTCAGAAATCAATGAACATCTAAGCTATGAATTGTCTTGACAAGTCGCTATGACTATCGATAACTATAGAGACTTAGCAAAGATAGACACATATAAAACCAATGTGTACTACTTCTTACTGCCAATGATCTTCCTGGTTCCATCTATATATCCTTGTAATCTTGACTTCTCTGTTCCTAATGTCAGTTCTTTTTGAAAATCAAGTAATAGTACACATTATAAACTCAATACTTTGCCGCACATTATCACAGCTACAAAACGGGAATAGTCTACTATGGCATAGCAAAATCCACGTTGCTGCATCAAGTATAAACAAGACTCACCCGCTCGATTATATCATGGCCGCATGATTGAGCACAGTAGCACGATCACAATAATAATGTTAATATATAAATGAATAGGTTATAAGTTATAGTTACTACAATGAATGATGAATGTTAGAAGCTATTAGATACACTTACGCGTCAGTATGGTCATCTTAACTGACTATAACGGAAGTTGCCACCATAGCATAAATAGCCTTGTGCATTTAACACATGTAGAATAAATACGACATATATATCTCTATATAACTCTATCAGCTTTTACATAATAAAATTATCTTACCTATTGTGTTATGTTGCGCCGTCGATGGAGAAGTATTACGCTGCACCGTCACCAGAGAGAGGCTGAAAGCAGTGCCATCACCGGAGAGGAGCACGAAGAAGCACTGTCACTGGAAACTAATTCAATCAATAAACCAATCATCAATAAACTGTCACCGGAGAGAGAGGCAGGAATGCGGCGCGTCGAAGAAAGGTTTCAAGATTGTTCCTTCTTTTGCTTTTAATGCTTGACAACAATAGCAAAAGAGTCATAAAGAGGATTCATAAACCTATCGCAAAGATACTTTAGACAATGTACATTTTATTATTTAATAATTGATAATAACAACATAAACAACAACAACAAAAACATTTGTCATGAGAACAAAGTATTTAATACCTATTAGAAGCCTATGAGATGCACAGAGAATCCTACATCAATAAAGAAAAACATTTGGTGAACACTAAATCAGACTTTGACATTAAATCATTCTAGTAACACCAAATTAGGTTTTGTAAATCAGTAACATCATGTAGAAAAAGGAATCAACAACAACGAATTTGGGTGATGTAGAAAAAGGAATTAACAAAAGTGAAATCGAGAGATTCATAAAAGGGAAATAAGAAACAGATTCATACCTGTGAAGTTTAGAACAAAATGCAGCGGCGGTGCAAAACAATGCGCATGGATTTTAGTTGAAGTTCAAGTTTGAGTACACAGAGCTTCGTGTTTGAGCACGTGAGGCTTCAAGGGATTTGGGGCTTCGAGTTTGAGCATGCGAGGCTTCAGGGGATTTTAGGGATTTGGGGCTTTTCGCAAGATGAGTAATTTTAGGGTTTTTTGCATTATGATGGTTGAAGGCGCGATTTTAAGGAAAATGAAAGGAATGACACAAGATGTGAAAAGGAACGCGCGTTTTACAACAAAACGCAACGACGGTTGTCCATAACCGTCGCACCACCCGTCGCAAACGAAGAATGAGGGCAGTTTCTTCACAACCGCCGTAGGCCATCTGTCGCAATAATTTAAATTTCTTGTAGTGTGTAATATTCTTCCACGGGTGCTCCACCTTTTTGGCTTCCTCGCAAGCATCAATTAGATCTTGGAACTCCTCATCAACATTATCAATGCCACGAATCTTTTGCAGCATTTTCTTAGCTCCTTCTTTTTGGCCCCTTTCAATCATAGAGTTTGGTGTGTCACCTAAGAAAAAATATCCTATACACAACATGATTGCTGGGACGGCTCCAATACCCAAAGAAATTCTCCATCCACTCTCAAGTTTGGCAGTCCAGTAGTTGATAAGATTTGCACCTAGGATTCCAATTGTGATCATCATTTGGAAGCCAATGTTGAGTGCACCTCTGATCTGTGTTGGAGGCATTTCAGACAAATACACTGGAACAGACTGTTTAGGAGCCACAAACAAAATTAAATGCAATCAGTCTTGCAATATTCTTGACCTTTTATAAATCATAACATGAAAGCATAAGATTGATACCAATTCATACCTGATTACAATATCCTACACCGAAACCAAGCAATAGGCGACCGAGGATAAGCATTTCAATGTTGACAGCAAAACCATTCAACAAAGCCCCAACAAGGAAAAACAAGCCACCTGCAAAGATTGAGGCCTTACGTCCAAACATTCTTGTAGTCGTGGAAGCAAAGAAAGAAGCTATTAATGCTGCAAGATACAAGGAAGATGTGAACAAAGTAAGGAGCTCGTTGTCAAATTTGCAATATTGGCTCTCGTAACCAGATTCATCTTTCATTTGCTTGTAAACACCACGGAAGAATTTGACAAGGAATTGTTCCATGGAAGTCACTCCTCCTGTAATACCAAGATCATAACCAAAAAGTAGACCTCCCATGGCCGCCACCAAACATGTGACCAACACAAATGATGTGACCTTCCCTTCATAATGCCTTCCATTTTTTGAAACGACTAAAACTCCACCAGCCATCTTTCAAACCCGTGTATCTTAAGGTTTAGGTATGTCTGTGATGTAAACTTGTTCTTGTAACACCCCAAATTTAATAATAAATTATTTAATTTATCTAATGGGAATTTAAAGAATTAATTTAGTATTGCATGTGTTTACAATATGTGTTGACAAATAATTATGATTGATTTTCTTACATGTGTATTTGCAATAGTGTGATAATTTATCATGTGTTTGTCTTAATAATTTATTTAAATTATTGATAGGGATATTAAGTATATTTATATGTTTTTATTAATTTTAGATTGTTATTATTTTAATGTGAAATATGTCATCCTTATTACTATTTAGATATTTAATAATTAACTTTTTTTTTATTTTAATAAAAGAAAGTTAATAAAGGTTTGAATAATATTAATAATAGTAATAATAGTATTTTATTAATAATAATATAATAATGAATGATATAATATATAATAATAATAATAATAATAATATAATAATAATAATAATAATATAATATGATAAATATATATATAATAATAATAATAAAGGAAGAAAAATAGTAACAACAAGACCAGATCCTCTTCCTTCTTCTTCTTCGTATACACCGCCGCCAACAACTATTTCCTCTTCCTTCTTCTCGCCTCGACCACGATTGTTACAATGGTTGTCTTAGAAACTGAGACCACATTGTGATCATTGTGATCTCCTCTTCATTCTCAACCTAAATCGTAAATTGAAACGTCTTATTTTATCTTGTCAAAAATCACACCTCCACCTTGGATCAAGATTTCGGCCACCACGACTATCACAACACGAAAACAAAACCATATTTGGACTCCATGAAAAACCCTCTCTCGTTTACCTATGCTCAAAATCGCCAACCGGTTACATTTTAAAAAATGGTTTCCACATTGTCGCGCTGTTTCTTGAATTCTGGACAACAACAATTCATCATCTTGAAACTGATATTTATTTGGATTCCTCTCGTCGAAAGCTTCAAGAAACCTACTCATTTGTCTGTTCGGGGAAGTTGATGTCGACCGTATCGGTTCTCCAACACTTCGGTGAGGCCTTTTTGATACCTTGTTTCACTTGTTTTCGATATGTTTATTCTCTTAATATTTTTTTTAATTATGTAACATTGGATTTTTATAGTGTGCGTAAATTATCAGCCATGTTCATTACTCTGCAATTTAGTCGATGCGTTTTGGACTCGTTTGGTTGCGTGTTTGTCGACATCTTATGTTGCTGAAATTTCTTAGCCTTATATCTTATGAAAGCGTCAAACTGAGGTATGTGGTAGAGTGAGTTCGTATGCATGAGTATAATGTTAAGTGAGATTGAACGGGATACAGTATTTCCACAATTCATTAGGGACTCGCTACGTATGGCAAAGCCTTTAAGTAATAATAGCACTAATACCACACTTGAATTTGTGTGTGAGGTTAAAATGTGAATTAGAAATACCCTTATTAAGGATGTTTGTTGATTTAACTTTTGAAGATCGTGTGATAGTTGAATTATTGTGAATTGTGTATTTGATGCTATTTTGTGCCTTGTTATATCTATCCTTGATATTGATATATGATATAAAATGTGATGATATTGTAATTACTTTATCCTTGAACTTGAGTGATGTGAACGATCAGTATGTATATTTATTATATGTGAGTGCATATCCTTATTGTTGAATGTCGTAGTATGATAATAAATCTAATGATGTGATGCATGTACGGACTATTGTACAAATCTGCTCTGCAATAAGCTTATGCTGTACATGCCTTGTACTAGTGCGTTTACCACTCTTGTATGAATATCATGAACTGCTCATTGTGTTTTAATACTAGTGACAAATTCGAGCCTTCGTTGACCAGATATGGTTCCTCTTAATGGATGAAGTAACTTAGGACAACGCAGGAACCAGAAATAGTAGTAGTTGATAATTTTTAATAGTAGAGATTATTTGTCATCAATGATAGGTAGGGGCTGAACAAGCAGTGATTATGGGAAGTACAACTGAATGAGGCCTGATCGTTGCAGATTCTTCTGTTGAGCCTTTAGGCAAGATTGTTAGACCTCCCTTGAGGTAATTTCGGGTGGGGACATCCTAAGTGACTTAGAGTAGCACTCCAAATGTCGGAGCATGACCCAGCAACACACACGTTTACCTCGACTGTCGCGGTATATGATGTCTCGGGTTTGAGTTGAGGGGATCTATGAGACAGGGCCAATTTGAATTGTGTCCGTCACTTGCGTGGTGTGATATAGTAATCAAGCGCTCCTAACAAGTACAATACTACCAGAGTTAGAATTGTAATTCAATGAAAGAGGAGGAGTCTAGAGTATAAGAGCAAGCATAACATTACTTGATTTGTGTTATTTACTTACGTTGATATTGTGGATTGTATCAAATGTTTTACCTTGATTATTCTTGTTGGTTGTGATTTGATATGATACGGTGTTTAATATTTTTTTACGTGTTCTTCTCAGCTTATTTTATACTATATACATGTTTTCGAAGCACCCCACTCCTGTCGTTGCTTGTGTTTGGGCGCTTGCGAGAGCGCAATATATTTCATTTTAAGTTGGATCGATTGGGGATCACGCTTGAATAGATGATACTGCGGGTGGGTGATGACTCTTCATCATATGCATAGTTTCCCACTGTTTTAAGTCTTTATTTATCTCTCATCATCAGTTACATTTAAAGATATTAATACATTTTGTGAGTTTTTCTTCCTGATGTTAATAAAATGGTTTTTGTGTTTTTATTTCGTTGATAAGTATGAGATCCTGTCGTTAATTGTTACATTGGTTTTGTTTAGTAGTGCAGTGTTGAAATTTGGTGAAAATCATTCATGGACATAATATGTGAGTCTATCAAGTCCATATTTGGAGTTTCTAAGTCCAATTAGTGTGCGTCCAAGTGCTAATGTGAAAGATAGAGATTCCATATTACAACCTTTCATTGAAGACACCTGGGACCAAACTTCAGACGCAAAAGAATGAGCCAAAATGCAAAATACATAGACAGACAGATGCTGTTGCGCTGGTAGCGCGCCTCTGCGCAGCTCTGGAGCGCATTTCTGATGGTTTGGCCTTCTGCCAACGCGCGCCTGGACGCGTTTTCCCGCCCTGTGGGAGCGCGATGCGCACAGCAACAACATAAAAACGCAGTAGTTTTTACTGTTTTAGGGATCTTTTTGACTCTTGGGAACTTGGGGAGACTTGTGCCTAGCATAGAATACTCAAAGACGGTCGTTTCTAACGCATATTTGAAGCAGTTTTATCAAGAATCATTCTTTGTATTCTTCTTCGATCCTATCTTTTGTATCTCTGTCATGAATAACTAATCTTATTTGTTAGGGATGAGTGTAACCAGATGAAACCCTTATTTTTTCTGATTTGATTTCTAGTTATATGAATGTGTTTATTGAATTGTTTTTCTCATCTCTGTGCTTAATGCTTTTTATTGCTTGATCAACATTAACAATGTTCTACGATTTGTATTTTGAACGGAAGTGGACTTTACGAATATGCTTGAGATGAGAAATTCATGAATTTGTAGTCTAGGGATAGATGCAGGTCATGAAACCAATTAAATTAGTTGCAAAATCAATATAATTTACAAGAGAATTTCTATACGGTAAATGCTAATGCTTAATCTAATCTGTAATCCCACTAAGGAGAAGTTAAAGGGTACTTTGGAATTAAAGGTTCTGTCACTAAGACTTGACATTAGGCATAGAATAAATAAAGAGAATTCGGTAATAATATCAATTAAAGGGATTCAGTAACTAGGATCAATTATAGACACCAAGGTTGGATTCGAAGTGAAACTCATCCCTGACATTTTTCTCTATTAAAAGAGCGCAATCTTTATTATTGTTGTTAATTTCAAACATTATTTCAATCAACTTGGGAACCTTTTGTTCAATTCTAGTAATTCAATATATAATTAATAGTAAAACGCAATCCTTTGAGTTCGATACTCGTGTGTACTACGCTTTTATTAATTACTTCTGCAACGATTCGTACACTTGCTGAAACCCTGATCTAGAGTTAATTTGGCGCCGTTGTTTCCGGGATTGCCATGATCACTATTGAAATTTAATTAGGTTTACTAAATTGAAATTTTTGCTCTGCAAATAAAATTTCTTCTTTTATTTTATTCTTATTTTAAAAATAAAATTTGTTTAAAACTCTCTTATTTTTACTTAAATTTATATCTTTCTTTAACTCTTCAATACTCACAATTTGTCTAACCTTGTATCGAGGCCAAGTCCCAGCTGAACTTATCTTGATATCCAGAAATTGAACAAAACAGCGAAATCACATAGAAAGGCAGCTCGAGAAAGGCGACAAAGGGAAAAGACATTTAGTATGTGGAGAAGAGGTTGGGTGATTGTGTCATATTTACTGAATGTGCCGACCCACCACACCAGTAAACGTACTCTCGAGAATAGGAATCGAAATAAAATCGTGCTCGATTACACCATTCATGCACCCACCGGTTACGTCAATAAGTTTGAAATAAGAAGTCTACTTATACCGAGTAGTTGAGGGAAATTCAATTTTGCCAGGTAGAATAACCAAGATCGCTAATAGACACCGCACAATTTCTTTGAATATGTGAAACAGTGAAGGATGGTTTGTCTGAGGAAAGCAAAGAAATGAAGCTATTTCCATTCTCTTTGATAGATGATGCTAAGGAGTGGTTTCTTTCATTCCCCGCCGACAGCATCACCACATGTGATGATCTTGACGATAAGTTCTTGGAACAATATTTCCCCCAGCCATGTTCGTTAGAAAGAGGCAAGAATCACACCGTTACAAACAGAAAGAGGGGGAGTCTCTTCGTGACACTTACAGGAGATTCAGAAACTTACTAGCCGGATGTTCCTAATCATGCTTATGACGACACTGGCCCCAAATGCAAATATTCTGTAATGGCTTGAGGCCGAGCACTAGAATTATGTTGGATGCCACAACCGGTGGTTCTTTGAAATTACAAAACCGCAACAGAAGCACAAAAAGATTATTGAGATCATGGCATCAAATGAACAGATGATGTTGTATGACAGAAGTGGTGGTTCAGACAAGTGGTGTAATGGAATTGAATGTTATGGATGGGTTAGCTCCAGGCAGGCTTACTATCGAAGATGGAAGAGGTTATCGCCACTGAGATAAAGAGGGAATGCAGCTCTAAAATATATAAACCACAAGGGCCCGTCAAATACTAAAGCAGACTAGTTGTAGACCTTTGTGGGGAGGAGCACATAAAACTGGAGATCTGTGAAGCACTGGATGATAATTGAGGTAGAAGAACAGAAGGGTGAACTTGTGAGTAATAACAACACGATATAACTCCCTACTCTATACGTACAATCCTGTTTGGAGAAATCATCCAAATTTTTCTTGAGAGATCAACAGGTGGTTCTCTAGGTCAACAAGAAGCTTTCAAATGAACCAATTTCCACCTAGAAAGGCTGCTTGGGATATGTGCCATGGGAGAAATTATGACAACCACAAAATCTTCATTGAAGAGTCAAGAGCCATCCAGAAAAATCACTCTGCATCCATAAAGAATCTGGAAACTCAAATGGGTCAACTTTTGCTCAAGATCAAATGCACAAAGGAACGAGCTGGACCATTTGGCTAGTGACACAGTTACGAATCCACAAAATTTATGTCAATGCCGTTGAAACAAGGAGTGGCAAGGTAAGTGAACAAGTACCACTTAAAGTCAAACAAAGTGTGAAGCACTTCAAGCTCGACCCACTCAGAAGAAACAGCACACCGACCTTTAGTTGAGAGCACACCACTCTTGAAAAGGAGGAAGAACCATGTGGTTACAAAAAGGAACCATGCCAAAACCAGGAAATTCGACTTCCGTTTCCTCAAAGGTTAAAAGGAAGAAACAGAAAACATCGTAAGATTCCTTGATGTTTTTAAAAATACAAATTAACATTCCTTTTGCAGAGCAGATAGAACAGATGCCAACATACGCCAAGTTCATGAAGGAGATTCTATCGAGAAAAGAAAAATCGGCGGTGAAACAGGATGCTAACGAAGCATGTATGATATACTACAGAGAAACTTTCCGCCGAAGCTCAAGGATCCTAGAAGCTTCTCAATCCTGTGTGCCATTGGAAATAAGAACTTTTGGGAAGGCTCTGTGTGATCTTGGGGCTAGTGTAAGTCTTATGCCCTTTCCATTATACAAAAACTGGGCATTGGAAAAGTTAAGACACACAGATGATGCTACAATTTGCAGATTGCTCAATGAAACACCCTTATGGAGTGGTGGAAGATGTGTTGGTTAAAGTGGGATAAGTTCATTTTTCCAGTGGATTTCGTGGTACTAGACATGGAGGAAGACAATGACATTCCATTGATTTTTGGGAGACCGTTCTTAGCAACAGGGCGAGCTATGATGATGTAGCAGATGGCACCTTAACCTTTAAGGTAAATGAGGAAACAGTTACATTCATATTTTAAAAGCCATGGAGCATTCAAACGAAAGAGAAGGGTGCAACCGAATTGAGATTTTTAATTCGATAGTCGATGAAGAAGGTGAACATGAAGGACACATTATGCCATTATGAAGAGTGTTATGCCTACCCCAAGATGTTGTTAAAGAAAGTAAAGATCCGAAGGTGAAAGAGGTTTTAGCCATGCTAGAAGCATCATCATCTTACTCCCCCCGTTTCCCCACTACATGGGAGGGGTTGAAAAGGAATGAAGATGAATATATAGAGAAAAAAGCAATTGCCACCTCACTTGAAATATGTATCTTTTGGTGAGAAGGATGATGTGTTCTTCATGTCATATATACCACCTTGACAATAGTTGAGACGTCAAGCTTAATGACTTTAAAGAAGCGCTTATTGGGAGGCAACCCAATTTTATATCCTTTGCACCGTATTTATTTATTTGCATTTCACATTTATTTTACACCATTTAGTTCCAATTTATAGTCTCTAATTGCTAGTTTTCTCTTAGTTTTGATGTTTCCGTATGAGCAGGGAATCAAAAGATGCGTTGAGAAGCGATTGTACGTTCCAATTGACGAAACGCGCGGCCAAGGCGCGCCTGAAGCTCTTTTCCAGACACCAGGAGGCTGATCTATTTGCACCTCAGCAGTATACTGGTGACCATGCGGAACAGAGCGGATGATCTAACGAGAATCATTGAACTACTAAACTGAGAAAAGTTTTCTTTTCTTTTTTCTTTTTCTTTTTTGTGTTGTCCGTTTGCTTTCCGTTTTTCCCTCGTTTTTCCTTTGTTTTAATTGTCAGTAATGTTTGACTTTTCTTTCTCCTCATGTTTTTTTTTTCCTTTCACTAAATTTGTACTATGATGAAACATCCGTACTGACTGCCAACTTAATCTTAAAATTTTGGTTTGTGATTTTCGCAAGTTAAATTTATTTTCTTAGATTTATGTTATTGCCTCCAATCCGAAAGCTTCCTAATGCAATGCATTCTTGATTTATAAATGGTTTGTAGAGGTATATGCATCAATTTTTCAAAAATACAATTTTAAATTTCCAAAGCATGTTGGCTTTATTTTGATTGTTTAATACTCTCTCTTATTATCCTAGATGTGAGCTTTGAGCCTAAACACTTAAATTTTTGTTGTGTGATTATGCAGACTGGTGTTAATCCTCTAGACTTGCACTAATTCTGACTTGCATCACTTGTAATTTATGCATACATTGAGGCAATTTTAATTGTCGTTTGAAGCCTTCTAACTACCACTATGAAAATTTTACGCCTTTGCTAGCCCCTTTGAGCTTGCCTTTTTATTTCGGTACTAGCCACATTACAAGCAACACCTGACTTTAATTAAATCACCTTACTTGGAGTTAGGTAGAAAAAAATTCTTGTCTTGAAAAAATTTAAGTTTGGGGTTGCCCATGGGATGCACTTTCTAATTTGGGGTGGTGATTCTCAGAAAAAGAAAAATATAAAGAGAAAAATAGAAACGAAGAAGAAGAAGAAAAACAAAAACAAAAACAAAATATTATGTTCTTGGTTCTTTCTGTCAATGTTTGAGATCTCCATAATGAAAAGGTGAAGAAAAAAAATGGTAAATAATCTGAAATGTATGCCTAACTCCAAGTGGTAAAGCCTACTATCCTAAAATGTCCTACCCTTACCTAAGCCCCATTACAACCCGAAAGTCCTCCAAAAATGTGTGTGTTTACTGAATTGTGATTGCTAACTAGAATTTTTTTCAAGCCTATGGTAGCGATGCATGTTCTAGGATTTGAGTGATAAATTCATAAACCTTTCTAAACACTTGAGAGAAATTTTGGTGAGATTGTGTGAAGAGAGAGTTGAATTTGATGAATGAATGCCAAGGTGTACAAATCTTGTTGTCTGTATTTTTGAACCATAGAGCATGATGAATTCGAGAAATTGAATTTAAGTGTGCATATAACAGGACCAAATATGAAATTAATTGTTGCTTGGGGACAAGCAATAGATTAAGTTTGGGGTTGTGATGACTCTTCATCATATGCATATTTTCCCACTATTTTAGTCTTATTTATCCTCAATCATCAGTTAAATTAAGGATTTATTTGATGCATTTTGTTGATTTTTGTTCTTTGAGTTAATAAAATGTTTTTTGTTTTTATTTCGTTGATTAAAGTAGGAATTTGTCGTAATTTTACATTGCGTTTTGTTTTAGTGCAGTGCTGAATTTTGGTGAAGAATCAACATGATATATGTGGAGTATTTCAGCCATATCTGGAGTTCTAGATGTCCAATTAGTGTCACTCCAAGTGCTAATGAAAGCTAAGATCCATATCTACAACTTTCATGAAGACACCGGGACCAACATCAGACGCAAAGGATGAGAAAAATGCAAAATACATCAGACAGTAGATGTTGTGCGCCTGGAGCGCGCCCTGCGCGCCTGGAGCGCATTTCTCAGGTTTGGCCTCTGCCAACGCACGCCTGCAGCGCGTTTTCCACGCCTGGGGAGCGCGACGCACACCAGCAACCATAAAAACGCAGATTTTTACTGTTTTAGGATCTTTTTGACTCTTGAGAACTTGGGAGACTTGTGCCCTAGCATAGAAACTCAAGGACGGCCGTTTCTAACGCCATTGAAACAGTTTTATCAAGAATCATCCATGAATCATTCTTGTAATTCTTCTTTAGTCCTTATCTTTTGTATCTTTGTCATGAGTAACTAAACCCTATTTGTTAGGGATGAGTGTAACCAGATGAAACCCTTATTTTTCTGATTTGATTTCTAGTTATATGAATGAGTTTATTGAATTGTTTTTCTCATCTCTGTGCTTAATGCTTTTTATTGCTTGATCAACATTAAAATGTTCTATGATTTGTATTTTGAAACGGAAGTGGACTTTACGAATGCTTGAGATGAGAAATTCATGAATTTGTAGTCTAGGGATAGATGCAGGTCATGAAACCAATTAAATTAGTTGCAAAGCAATAATTTACAAGATAATTTCTATACGTTAATGCTTAATTCTAATCTTAAATCCACTAAGGAATTAGGGGTTACTTTGGAATTAAAGGTTATGTC
>PGTU02011077.1:0-12436 GCA_002896215.2 Cicer echinospermum | reverse complement strand
TAATACATATTTATTTGACAAAGTCTGGTTTATTATACTTATTATTATATTCCTTTTTGTAGTTGTACTAAATACGAAAAATAATTAATTAATCATATTAACAAAATTGAGGTTGTAAATAATATTGTAATTATTACTTTAATTTGACAACACTATTTATTATATTTATTATTATCTCGTTATGTAGTAAAACTATAAAACGAATATAACAATAACATTTAATAAAATGAGAGTTGTCAAATATTGTAATAATTTAAAAGCATTCTTCTCCTAAATTTATAATTGTGTTTCGGGTCATATTTTGAATATTAGCCATCATTTGGTCTAAAAATACAAATTTCGTTCCATTTTTGTCGGGTGGTACGAAAATTGCCTGAAAACTACACTCTAGATGAAATCGGGGATTTTCGTACCACGTGATTTCGGTCCATTTTTGTCAGGTGGTACGAAAATCGCCTGAAAAGTCCAGATGAAACCGAGGACTGAGAGACTCTTATAGCATTATTCTCTAAAATTTATAACTATGTTTTAGGTTCTGCACCAGATTTCAAACACTAGCCATCGTGTGGTCCAAAAATACAAATGTTGGTCAATTTTTGTCGAGGGTTACGAAAGTCGCTCGAAAAGTCCAAATGAATTGAGGACCGGGAGACCATTATAGCATTCTTTCACAGAATTTATAACTTTGTTTCGGGTTCCGTGCCAGATTTCAAGCACTAGCCATCATCTAGTCCGAAAATACAGATGTTGGTCATTTATCGTCGATGGATCTGAAAGTCGCTCGAAAAGTCCAAATGAAATCGAGGACCGGGAGACCATTATAGAATTCTTGATCTAAATTTATAATTGTGTTTCGGGTTCCGCGTAGGATTTGAAACACTAGCCATCGTCTTGTTCGAAAATATGGATTTCGGTCCATTTTAGTCGGGTGGTACGAAAATCCCTAAAAAGACCAGATGAAATCCAGTACCGGGAGACCCTTATAGCATTCTTCTCCAAAATTTATAATTGTGTTTTGGGTTCCGCGTAAGATTTGAAAAACTAGCCATCGTCTTGTTCGAAAATACAGATTTTGGTCCATTTTAGTCCGGTGGTACGAAAATCCCTCGAAAAGTCAAGATGAAATCGAGTACCAGGAGAACCTTATAACATTCTTCTCTAAAATTTATAACTGCTTTTCGGGTTCTGCGCTAGATCTCAAACACTACCCATCGTCTGGTCTGAAAATACTGATTTGGGCCCTTTTTTGTCGAGTGGTCCGAAAATCGTTCGAAAAGTCCTAATGAAATAGAGGACCGAGTGAAATACTTTTGGATGAATATTTAAGTCATAACATAACGACCAAGTCAACAAATATTTACAAGCAGCGGAATAGTTTTTTTTTTGAAATAAAAATCCAAAGTATTCAAACATCAAAATACATCCGGGCTATGAGGCCTATAAGACATAGCTCATACCCCTGGGGTATTCTTGGCAGACTTGTACAAAAGGACTGCCTCAAGTATTTTAACTTTCCCCACGTCACATCAAAAAGTGGAACATGGACCCATCAAAATAAAAGACATCAAACAGTTTAAGCATAGATACAATATTCCAAAATGAAATAAATACAACCACAAAAGAAAGACATCTAGTCCTTATACAACCACCTAATCTGATCATGCTACGAAAACTACACAACCGGGGTGATCTCCACGCGCCCCGCAAGATCCTCCTGACACAGCCTCGGTCAGGTATGACTAACTACTTTCCCATCTCCAGGGTACTAACCAGTAGGATGATCATGTTTCTCATCTGAGGGCAAAGCCCAGATTTCCACTATAATTGTAAAGGTCACCAACCGAAATTAACAAATATCACATAGCAAAAGTCTTATATTTTCAAATGCTCCAAAGAACCTTTCGTCTTAGCATACTCCTCGAAAGGGTTTTCATATGTCCAAAAATGCATAAACAATGTTGAAAAATGAAGTTTTAACAAACTGCACTGTCATAGCCGAATACAACAAAGAAAATGCAGATTTTCAGTTCTAACATAGCTCTGAATCAATCAACACTTCAAATATTCATTAAATCAATTATGAACACATAATTACATCAAAACTTAATCAACCCAACTTCACACCTCAAAGCAATTACCACAAATCACAACAACAACCGAATATGTATATACAATCATCATAGTATAACAAACATAACTCGCATGCCAAACACTCTAATGCAATGCGTATATGCCAAAATGCATGATTCCAGAATTCCAAACCAAAATCCTCCTCGAAGGGCGTATATCATAATTGTACAGCCTCTCACAGACCAGTACTAATTACCAAGGTGCAATCTCTCACGGATCAGCACGATTTACTAGCGTGCAGTCTCTCACAGACCAGCACGACATACAAGAGTGCAGTCGCTCATAGACCAGCACAATTTACTAATGTGCAGTCTCTCACAGACCAGAACGATTTTCTATAGAGCAATCGCTCACAGATCAGCACATTCTAGAGTGCAATCTCTCATAGATCAGCACGACGCGATAATCCCCGAAAGGATAAGATGAACCAACAATTCACATGGCATCATCCCGTGGCCCCTCTTGGTCACCACTATCACCATGGCCCCATCGCGGTCACCATGTACTATGAAATGCATGAGCATACTCTAACTTTTTTCACCATAATCATTAAGTAAATGCAGCTATTAAAAGATTTCCCATTTTTAATACTCATTTAACACTAATGATTTTTCAAACACAACATAGAGCATACTCAAACATATTTATTCACACCAATTAAATTTCCACAACCACACATAAATCACAACTCCAAATTCCATTCACACATAAATTGAATTAAATTCATTTTCCACCAAGTCACACATAAATTTCTTCTCAAAAATTCATAATATTAATGATGAACACATCAATTTCACCAAACATGAATCACCAAAATTTCCAAACATTAATCACCCATATTCAATCTCCAAAATTTTCAACCATAAATCACCACAACAACATTAATATATCAGAGTTCTCCCCACCGCTAACTTGGTGCCAACGGTCTCGATTCCTTTTCGAGACTCAAGGAGCTAACTACATAAACATAAATATTATAACAATTTGTTCACAATAAAATTAATCCACACACAACAAAATTCCTAAAATTAAATCTTTCCCACACACCAAACTTTTAAAACCAAATAATCTATATTATTTAGTTAAAACTAAAAAAAATAAATATTGTCCAAATTTCACATACACATACTCGACTATTAAAGCACCGAAATTTTTGAGTTAATAAAATACTCTAAACCCTTTTTTTTTCTTTTTAAACTCAATCAAAGAGTAATTAAAAGAGTAACATTTTAAACTCTAACGATTGTTAATTTCAATATATCTTTTTGCTCAAACTCTTTAACTTAGTTAAAATTTGAATTTTTTCACAACTTTAACAACTCTAAATTTTTCGTAAAATTTCAACTTCAGTTCAAACTCATTTATTTGAAAATAACTCATTACGTAACTCAACACATCAAATTTAATTACCGCCAATTCACACTAAATTCAATCAATTCAATTCCACAACACATATGTAGCACCTCAATTAAATTTCAACAATTCAAACATAACTCACCCAATTTCAAAACTCCATATTTTTATACATAAACTACCAAATTTCATCAATTCATTTTCTACAAAATCCACAAATAAATCACATCTCAAAAATTCATAATGATAATTATGATCATATAAATCAAACCAAACTTGAATCACCACAAACCACACCTCAAATTTAAATTCCACTAAATTACACATAATCACATTAAATTAATTTTTCACAAAATCACGCCTCAAATACATCAAATTTCTTTTCCACAAAATCACAAATAATGTCTTAAATGCAAACTAAAAGTTTGGAAGGAGCCCTTACCTTAACGATAGCTCTAACACGCGATTACGGTACCGTAATTAATTCCGGTAAAATTTAAGTTCGTGACGTCGCATCGAAAACTAGATCACTAGCACCGCAGCGTGGCAATGAGCAACTTTCTCTTCTGTCACTTCTCGAAACGAAGCTCAAATGTCGAAGAAAATTGGAGATTTGTGTTTGAGTGATTTTGAAAACCACCAACAATTTGCAAACAGAAAGGAAGAAGAAGACGGAGGCAAGGCTGGAAAGGGAGAAAATGCTTTTCTTTGTGTCTCTTTCTTATATATATATATATATATATATATAATATATATTAAAAATAATAATAATATATTATAATAATAATAATAATAAATATCTAAACAAATATCTAGATATTTTTATAAAAAATCATCATTACGCCTGTCACCTCACATCACATCACAAACCACTTTTTCAGAAAAATATCTACTTTCCCGCAATTCAATGGGCAGATGAATTTTTCTGAAAAATGTTGCATCTCAGAAATTTTTTTCTTCGACAAAAGATTCACGTTAATTAAATAAAATTATTCATCGACGAATAATTTTAATCGGGTCTCCAAAAAATATAGTTTTGGCATTTTAACTCAAAAGGTCATAAAATTGGCTAAAAAGCATAAGAAATTCAACACAAAATTCCCCAAAATACATAAATTAGAATTTAAAATTAAGGGTCTTACACCGAGAGTCCCTTATATAATTCTTCTTCTAATTTTATAATTTTGTATTGGGTTCCGCGTCAGATTTCAAACACTATCCATCATCTTGTTCGAGAATACGGATTTCGGTCCATTTTAGTCGGGTGGTACGAAAATCGCACGAAAAGTCCCGATGAAATCGAGGACCTAGAAACTCTTATATCATTCTTCTCTAAAAGTTATGACTATGTTTCAAGTTCCGCGCCTGATTTCAAACACTAGACATTGTCTGGTCCGAAAATACAACTGTTGGTCCATTTTTGACGAGGGGTACGAAAATCGTCCGAAAAGTACAAATGAAATTGAGGACCGCGAGACCATTATAGCATTCTTCCCCAAAATTTATAACTTTGGTTCATGTTCCGCGCCAGATTCCAAACACAAGCCATCGTC
Source organism: Cicer echinospermum (assembly GCA_002896215.2). NCBI lineage: Eukaryota > Viridiplantae > Streptophyta > Magnoliopsida > Fabales > Fabaceae > Cicer > Cicer echinospermum. Next base: position 7,400 of record PGTU02011077.1, on the reverse strand, counting down.
TTGTACGAAAATACCCAAAAAGTCTAGATGAAATCGAGGACCAAGAAACTCTTATAGCATTCGTCTCCTAAATTTATAAATGTGATTCGAGTTCCGTGTTAGATTTCTAACACTATCCATTGCTTGTTCAAAAATATGAATTTTGGTCCATTTTTTTTCATGTGTACAAGAGACCCTCATAGCGTTCTTCTCTAAAATTTATAACTGTGTTTTGAGTTCTGTGTCTGATTCCAAACGCAAACCATCGTTTTGTTCGAAAATACGAATTTCGGTCCATTTTAGTTGGGTGCTACAAAAGTCGCCCGAAAAATTTATAATTGTGTTTCGGGTTCCGCGCCAGATTTCAAACACTAGCCATAATCTTTTTCGAAAATACGGATTTTAGTCTATTTTGGTTGGATCGTATGAAAATCGTTCGAAAAGTCCAAATGAAATCGAGGACCAGGAGACCCTTATAGCATTATTCTCCAAAATTTATTATTGTGTTTCGAGTTCCGCGCTAGATTTCAAACACTAGCCATCGTCTGGTCCGAAAATACGAATTTCAGTCCATTTTTGTCGGGTGATACGAAAATCGCCCGAAATGACCAGGTGAAATCGAGGACCCGGAAGACGCTTATAGCATTCTTCTCCTAAATATATAACTGAGTTTCGGGTTTCGCGCCAGATTTCAAACACTTGCCATCGTCTGGTCTGAAAATATAGATTTCGGCCCTCTTTTGTCGAAGTGTAAGAAAATCGCCTGAAAAGTCCAGATGAAATCGAGGACTGAGAGACCTTTATAGCATTCTTCTCCTAAATTTATAACTATGGTCCTCGATTTCATCTGGACTTTTTAGGCGATTTCAGTACCACTCAACAAATATGGACCGAAATTCGTATTTTCGGACCAGACGGTAGCTAGTGTTTGAAATTTGATGCAGAACCCGAAACTCAGTTATAAATTTACGAGAAGAATGCTACAATAATCTTCTTCTCCTCGATTTCATCTGGACTTTTCGGGCAATTTTCGCACCCCTAAAAAAAATGGACCAAAATCTGTATTTTCAGACTAGACGATAGCTAGTGTTTGAAATCTGTTGAGGAAGCCGAAACTCAGTTATAAATTTTGGATAAGAATGCTATAAGGGTTTCCAAGTCCTCGATTTCATCTGGACTTTTCGAGCGATTTTCATACGACCCAACAAAAATGGACCGAAATAAGTATTTCCTGAAAATAGACGGAGGTTAGTGTTTGAAATTTGACACGGAACCCGAAACATAGTTATAAATTTGGGAGAAGAATGCTATGGGGGTCTCCCCGTCCTCGATTTGATTTGAACATTTCGGGCGATTTTCATACCACCCGACAAAAATGGACCGAAATCAGTATAATTTTCAAGACCAGACGAGGGCTAGTGTTTGAAATTGACGCGGAACCTGAAACACAGTTATACATTTGGAGAAGAATGCTATAAGGGTCTCCCGGTCTTGAATCTCATCTAAAATTTTTGGGCATTTTCATACCACTAGACTAAAATGGATTGAAATCCGTATTTTCAGCCCATACGATGGCTAGTGTTTGAAATTTGAAATGGAACCCAAAAAACAGTTATAAATTTAGAAGAAGAATGCTGTAAGGGTCTCTCGATCATCGATTTCATCTGGACTTTTTAGGCGATTTTCGAACAAGATGATTGCTAGTGTTTGAAATCTGAGGCGAAACCCTAAAATCAGTTAAAAATTTATGAGAAGAATGCTATAAGGGTCTCCTGGTCCTCGATTTCACTTGGTCTTTTCGGGAGATTTTCGTACCACACGACAAAAATGGACCGAAATTTGTATATTCAAACCAAACGATGGCTAGTGTTTGAAACCTGACACGAAACCTGAAACACAGTTATAAATGTTAGAGAAGAATGCTATAAGGGTATCTTAGTCCTCGATCTCAACTGGACGTTTCGGGCGATTTTCGTACCCCTCGACTAAAATGGACTAAAATATGTATTTTCGGACCAGACTTTGGCTAGTGTTTGAAATCTAGCGCGGAAGACGATGAAATCTTTCGAGAAGAATGTTATAAGGGTCTCCCAGTCCTAGATTTCATATTGGCTTTTAGGGGGACTTTCGTACCACCAGACTAAAATGGACCGATATCCGTATTTTTGAAATTTGACATGGAACCCGAAATACAGTTATAAAATTTTAGAAAGATAGATTGCTATAAGGGTCTCTCGTCCATCGATTTCATTGGTACTCTACGTGCGGATTTTCGTACTACTCCGACTAAAATGGACCAAAATTCAAATTTTTTGAACAATACGATGGGCTAGTTTTTAAATCTGACGCGGAACCCGAAACACAGTTATAAATTTAGAAGAAGGAATCCTATCAGGGTCTCTAAGTCCTCGATTTCATCTGGACTTTTTGGGCGATTTTCTTACACCTCGAAAAAAAATGGACCGAAATCTATTATTCGAACCAGATGATGGCTATTGTTTGAAATCTGATGCGGAATCCGATAAACACTGTTATAAATTTTAGGAGAAGAATGTTGTAAGGGTCTCCCAGTCCTCGATTTCATCTGGACTTTTCGGGGGATTCTCGTATCACCCGACAAAAATGGACCGAAATCTGTATTTTCTGACCGAACGATGGCTAGTGTTTGAAATTTGACGCGGAACCCGAAGCACAGTTATAAATTTTGGAGAAGAATTCTTCTAGGGTTTCCCGGTCATTGATTTCATATGGACTTTTCAGGCGATTTTCTTACCATCGACAAAAAAGGACCGAAATCCGTATTTTCGAAAAAGACTACAGCTAGTGTTTGAACTCTGACGCGGAACCTGAAACACAGTTATAAAATTTAGAGAAGAATGCTATAAGGGTCTCCCTATCCTCGATTCATCTGGAGTTTTTTTTGTGGCGATTTCGTACCACCCAACAAAAATGGACCGAAATTCGTATTTTCGGACCAGATGATGGTTAGTGTTTAAAATCGGGCGCAGAGCCTGAATAACAATTATACATTTTGGAGAAGAATGCTATAAAGGTCTTCCGGTCCTCGATTTGATCTGGACTTTTTGGACAATTCTCCTACCACCCTACTAAAATGAACGAAAATCTGTATTTTCGAACAAAACGATGGTCAGTGTTTGAAATATGACGCGGAACCCAGAACACAGATAAATATTTTGGAGAAGAATGCTATAAGGGTCTCTCAGTCCTCGATTTCATCTGGACTATAGGGCAATTTTCATGACCCTCGACAAAAAATGACTGAAATCTGTGTTTTCAAACCGTGCGAGGGCTAGTGTTGGAAATATAACGCGGAACCCGAAACACAGTTATAAATTTTGGAGAAGAATGCTATAAGGGTCTCTCGGTCCTCGATTTCAACTGGACTTTTCGGGCGATTTTCTTACCACCCAATTAAAATGGACCAAAATCCGTATTTTCGAACAAGACGATGACTAGTGTTTGAATTCTGACGCAGAAACCGAAACACAATTTTAAATTTTGGAGAAGAATGCTATAAGGGTCTCCCAGTCCTCGATTTCATCTAGACTTTTGGGTCGACTTTCGTACCCATCGAACAAAATTTGCCAAAATCTATTTTTTCGAACCAGACGAAGGCTAGTGTTTGAATTTTGATGCGGAATTTTCCCTCGATTTCACATGCACTTTTCCGTCGATTTCATCGAGACTTTTCGGGCGATTTTTATATCACCTGAAAAAAATGGACCAAAATCCGTATTTTCTTACAAGACGATGGCCAGTGTTTGAAATATGATGCGGAACCCGAAACACAATTATAATTTTGAGGATGAATGCTATAAGGGTATCCTGGTCCTCGATTACATCTGGTCTTTTCGGGCGATTTTCATTCCACCCGACTGAAATGGGCAGAAATCCATATTTTTGAACAAGACGATGGCTAGTGTTTCAAATCTAACGCGCAACCTGCAACACAGTTATAAATTTAGAACAAAAATTCTCTAATGGGGTCTCGGTCCTCGATTACATTTGGACTTTTCGAGCGACTTTCGTACCCATCGACGATAATGGACCTACATCTTTATTTTCGGACTAGACAATTGCTAGTGTTTGAAATCTAGCGCAGAACCCGAAAAAATGTTATAAATTCTGGAGAAGAATGCTATAATGATCTCACGGTCCTTGTTTTCATTTGGACCTTCGGCGACTTTTGGAACACTCGACATATAAATGGACCAACATCTGTGTATTTTTGGACAAACGATGACTAGTGTTTGAAATCTGGCGCGGAACCTGTAAACATAGTTTATAAATTTTAGAGAAGAATTCTATAAAAAGTCTCTCAGTTCTCGATTTCATGGACTTTTCAGGCGATTTTTGTACCACCCGACAAAAATGAGCGATAAACGGGTGGTACAATAAATCCCCGATTTCATCTAGACAAAATGAAACGGAAATTCGTATTTTTTTGACCAAATTATGCCTAATGTTCAAAATTTGACCCGAACAAAATTAAAATTTAGGAGAAGAATGCTTTTTAATTATTACATTATTTGACAACTCTATTTTATTAAATGTTATTATTATAATCTTTATAGTTTTACTATATAACGAGATAATCATAACATATAATAAAATAGAGTTGTCAAATAAAAGTAATAATTAGATATTAATTTCACAACTCAATTTGTTATATGTTATTATTATTTTCGTTATTTAGTACAACTACAAAACGAAGATATAATAAGTATAATAAACAAGTTTGTGAAATATATATGTATTATTAATTTATTGATAAATCTCCTTTATTTATATGTTATTATTATCTTCTGTTAAGGTTTGACTGAAAAACGAAGATAGTAAATCATTTATTTAAAATATGTTGTCAAATAAATATGTTAATTATTACTTTATTTGACAACTTATTTAATATAGTGTTATTATTATTTTCGTTATTTAGACAACTACAAAATGAAGATCAATTAATAAATATGTAATTATTAATTTATTGATAATTCTATTTTATATATATTATTATATTATTCATTTACAGGTTGACTGCATAACGAGATAGTAATCTATTATAATTAATAGAGTTGTCAATCAAGGTAGTTAATACATATTATTTTTACAACTCTATTTTGTTATATATTAGTATTATCTTTGTTTTATAGTTTTATTTGACAAACTCAATTTTGTTCTATGTTATTATATCAACGTTACAGTTCAATCAATATAACTAAGATAATTAACATATAATAAATAGAGTTGTCAAACATAAATTAAGCTATAAAAATAATTAAATAATAACATTAACTTATTTAACAACTCTTATTTCTTATATGTTTTTATTATTTTCTTTGTAATTGTAGCAAATAACGAAAATAATAATAACATATACAAAATCGAGTTGTAAATTGAATATAAAAAGAATGATAATAATAATATATATAATAATACATACGTGTTTTCAAATAAATATTTATTGTATATTATTAGACAACTCTATTTTATTTAATGTTATTAATTATCTTCGTTTTATGGTTTTATTTCATAACACAAGATAATAATAACATATAATAAATAGAGTTGTAAATAGAAATTATAATTAGTTATTTTATTTTTGACTCAATTTTGTTATATTATTATCCTCGTTATGAAGTAAATTATATAACGAATAATAATGACATATAATTAAATAGAGTTCAAAAAAATAACTATTTAACCTATTATATTTGATAATCTATTTATTAAATATAATAATAGTGTTTTCCAATAAAGTAATATTTACTTATTTATTAGACAACTCTGATTTTATTAAATTTATTATTATTTCGTTTTGTAGTTGTACTCTAACAAAAGGATAATAATAAATAAATAAAATAAGAGTTGTCAAATAATTAATTATTTTATATTTATTTGACAACTCAATTTTGTTACATTTTATTATTATCTTTATTATTAAGTATAACTACAAAACGAAGATAATAATAACATATAATAAAATAGAGTTGTTAAATGAATTAATTTTGACATATTTATTTGACAACTCAATTATGTTATATGTTATTATTATCTTTGTTATTATGTACAACTACAAAACGAAGATAATAATATTATTTAACAAATCAGATTAGAATAACATTTAATAAAATATTATTCTCAAATAAAGTAATAATTACATCTTTATTTGACAACTATATTTCATTATATGTTATTATTATGATCGTTTTGTAGTAATATTTTGCAATGAAGATAACCCTATATACTATAACCCGAACCTCAAACCCAAAACCTTAAACCTTAAATCCTAAACCTTAAACCCTAAACCCTAAACACTAAAACCAAAATCCCGAATTTTAAACTCTAAACTTTAATCCCTAAACGTGATTTCTTAAACCCTAAACACCCTAAAACATTAAACCCTAATAAAATAAAGACGTTATTATTATATATTTGTTATAAAGTAAGACAATAAAACAAAGATAATAATAACATAAATTAAATTAGAGTTGTCGAATAAACTAATAATTACATATTTATTTGACAACTCTATTTTATTATATGTTACGGATTTTAGTCCATTTTTTTCGGGTGGTACGAAAATCTCCTAAAAAGTCTAGATGAAAATGAGGAGCGGGAGAGACGTTTAGCACGCTTCTCCTAAATTTATAATTATGTTTCGGGTTAGATTTCTAACACTAGCCATCGTCTGGTCAGAAAATACAAATTTTAGTCCATTTTTGTGAGGTGGTACGAAAATCGTCCGAAAAGTCCAGATGAAATCGAGGACTCGAAGACCCTTATAGCATTTTTCTCCTAAATTGGTAACTGTGTGTCGGGCTCGGCGTAATATTTCAAACACTAGCCGTCGTTTAAACCAAAAATACAAATTTCAGTCCATTTTTGTTTTGAAGTACGAAAATCACCCGAGAAGTCCAAATGAGATCGAGGACCAAGAGACTCTTTTGGAATTCTACTCCAAAATTAATAATTGTGTTTTCGGTTCCGCGTCAGATTTCAAACACTAGCCATGTTCTGGTCCAAAATTATAGATTTCTGTCCTTTTTTGTCGAGTGGTACGATAATCGCCCAAGAAGTCCAAATGAAGTCGAGGTTCGAAAGATTCTTATAGAATTCTTCTCCTACATTAAAGACTGTGTTTCGGGTTCCGTGTCAGATTTCAAACACTAGCCATCATCTGGTCCGAAAATACGGCTTTCGGTCCATTTTTGTTGTTTGGTACGATTTTCAAACCCTAGCAATCAGATTTCAAACCCTAGCCATCATCTTGTACAAAAATAAGAATTTTGGTCCATTTTTGTCGGGTGTTACGATTTTCGCCCGAAAAGTCCAGATGATATCGAGGAATGTGAGACTCTTATAGCATTCTTCTCCTAAATTTAAAATTGTATTTCGGGTTT
>PGTU02011074.1:0-46925 GCA_002896215.2 Cicer echinospermum | reverse complement strand
CAAAATATTGTAACACCCCGTTTTTCAAAGCGAGGGTATATTTTTTTTCAAAAGAATTTAAAAAATAAAGCAGAGAAATAAATAAATAAATGCCTTTGGTAAATAATTGATCCATTAAATTTACAGGCAGCGAAATTACTCCTTTATAAATCCAAACCATTACCCACAACAAATGTACATGTAACCCATCGAAAAATAACATGTCGAGCTACAATATTAGTATAGGTACAGTCTTCCATTTTTAAATAAATGCCAATACAAAAGAAAGGCATTCTGATCCCTCTATGCAACCTAATCTGATCATTTTACAACACAACTAAACACCCTACTAATCTCCACCGCCCCGTGGATTCTCCAACGTAGCTGCAGTCCAGCGTTCCCATCTCCATTTCCTCCGTAGGGTAAGAACCGTAGATCGTCCTGACTCCTCATCTGAGGCAAAGCCCAGATTTCCACAATAATTGTAAAGGTCACCAACCGAAAATAACAGTTAACACATAACATTTAAGTTTTGAATGCTAAAAAATAACTTACAACCAAGCATGCACCTTAGCAGATTTTCAATATGCGAAAAGTTCATACATACTTTGCCAGTTAAAATGAAAGTAAACTGAGGGTTCTCAATCCCCTAATTATAACATAACAAATCAAGACATGATAGTTTCATGAGCAAACAGTCATACAACTTAAACTGAGGATTTTTCATGAGCCAATCGATTAGCAATCGATTTGGGGTGAAGGATTTCGATAAACAATCCTGGGTGAATCATCGGATAGAAATCCGATTGAGTGAGTATGAGCCCTGACTAATACCAATTACGATTTCCTGAGGTTCTTTATTGAAATTTTGAACTCGCTTTAGATTACAATCGATGACAGGGTAGCTGAGCCAGTGACTAATGGCCAATCGATTTCCAAATCGATTTGGCTGGAATATGGATGAGTCCCTGACTTAAGCCCAATCGATTAGGCAATCGATTTCGTAAATGATTTCGAGAAAACATGATTACAAAATCGATTGGCAATTCGATTTGTACCATTTGCCAAGTCACCCTGTTTACTATCCAATCGATTATACCTGGCAATTTCAATCAAAAATTCTAAAACTAACTCAATTCACGTTCATGCATAATCACAATTCTTAACACTTAACAGCTGATACACATTACCTACGACATCATGATTTCGAATCGGTATTGCAATTCAAACCACTGTTATTCACCAAAATTTCAAAAACATACAACACTTAGCTTTATAACGACATTACATACACAAAACAAATGAACAAACAGTTCACAAATCAACAGGGTATATCTCTAGCGACAACACCATCATCCCTCATGAACGATCGTAAAGCGTACTACCTTTCACGGGATCGTGACCGCTTTACGATTCCACTATCCCGTTCAGCACACAACTTCACCAAAAAACAACACGGATGACAACGAGACACTTAAGAGTATTCCCCATTCTTAATTCTCATCTAACTTAAACCAGGGCTAGTCCCTCACGACAACCCCTGCCCAGTTCTCAGGACAAACGGCAAATTCCCGCAGGAACGTAAGTTCGTAAACGTACTACCTAATCACGGTCCGTACTGTTACTGAGGTGCCACTACCCGAGGTCAACACAACTTACAAACACAATTCCCTACAGGAACGTAAGTCGTAAACGTACTACCTATCAGGTCCTACTGTTTCACGAGTGCCACCACATCCCGGGTCAGCACGACTACCAAACCTACAATCGTAAAACTACTGCCATAACGGCGGGCCATACTGTTTACCAAGGTTGCCACCTATCCACGTGTCAGCACGTTATCCGAAACACCCAAAAACAAAGCGAGACATTAAGAGATCCATTCTTAATTCTCATTCACTTAACGATTTTCAAGGACCAAAAACATTCAGTAAATAATCATTAAGAGATTCCCCATCTTACTACTCATTACGAAACGATTTTCAAAACTGAACATTAATAACCGAAGACATTAAGAAGATTCCCCATTCTCAACGCCCAGTTAACTTAAACATATTTCCAACATAAAATAACATATAACCGAGACATTAAGAGATTCCCCATTCTTACACGGCCCAGCTAGCTTAAGAACAGTTTTCAAAACAAAATGTTAAGTAACCCGAACATTAAGAGATTCCCCCATTTCTTAACGCCCAGTTAACTCTAAGACGATTTTTCTTTAACAACACAATATTAAGTAACAACTTAAGAGCGTTCCCCCTCCTATCAACGTCTAGTTAATTAAACGGTTTTCAAAACAAAATATTAAGTTAAACCAGACATATAAAGAATCCCATTTCTAACGCCCGTCTAACTTAAACGATTTTTTCCTTTAAAACAAATATTAAAGTAACGCAAGACATTAAGAGATTCCCCTCCCTTAACGTCCAGTAACCTAAAACGCGTGTTTTCAAAACTAAATATTAAGACCCAGAGACCATTAAGAGATTCCCCATTTCTTACGCCCATTAACTAAACGATTTATTCTTTAAAACAATATAAGTAACCAGCAACATTAAAGATTCCCCCTCTAACGTCCAGTTAACTTAACGGTTTTCAAAACAAAATATTAATTAACCGAGACATTAAGAGATCTCCCCATTTCTAACGCCAGTTAACTTAAACATTTTCTTTTAAAACAAAATAAAGTAACCGAACATTAAGAGGTTCCCCTCCTTAACGGTCCAGTTAACTTAAACAGGTTTCAAAACAAAATTAAGTACACCGAAATTTAAGAGATTCCCCTTCTTAACGCCTTGTTAATTAAACGATTTTTCACAACAAAGCACATCTAGTAAACCGAAATAGAGATTCCCCATTCCTTAAACTCATTTACTAATGGTTTTCAACATATTCCACAACAACACAAACTCAAACAAATTCTCCACATCAAAACATATCAAATTCTTTATTTCACAAATCCAACCAACACATTATCAATTTCATCAATGTCAATTAAAGAGCATGTTACAAACAACGAACAACAAATCAAGCAACAAAAACACAGATACATCAAATTTCATTTCCTCATAATCCACAATTGACATATACAAATTCATTTACACGAAACATTTCATCATATATAAACAAAACCTAACTCTAAGGTTTTATCCATACGCCCTAGTTTCGTTTTTTCCCCCAAATCGACTACATTAACCCTAACAAATTTCCTTCCCACACAACATACAGTATAAGTCCTACATGCAAGCTAGAAGTTGGAAGGAGCCTTACCTCAACGTTAGCTTATCGTGCTGTTTCCGGTACCGCCGAGTAATTCCGGAAAATCTCCGCTCCCGGCAACGCCGGCTTCCAAATTAGTTGCACTAGCACCGTTAGCCGGAGGTGGAGGGCCAACTTTCCCTTCTATCTCTTCGAGAAATGAGTTTGGATCTAGAAGAAACGAGGGACTCTCATATTTGTCTTTAGATTTCATAAATATAAATAAAATAATGACAACATCAAAATTGATTTATTATGAGTATAATTTAACAGATAAAATTGGGGTACTACACCTTTTTATTTCTTCTTTTCTAGTTTTTCAGATTCTAAACTTTCATATTCTCTTATTATAGGGTCTGGATGAAGGGATTTGAATATCCATCCAGATTTGTAGTCTTGATGAATCTGATTGGAGTGTTCAAAGAAATCTCCTGATTCTGATTGTTAAATCTGACACTTCTGTTTATGCTGATGTATTAGGTTCTTCTAGTAATTTTGGAACTGATGGTAATTATGATTCTTCTAGTAGTTCCAATTTTGTTGAAATGTTTATTTCTCTATCAATTTTGATTATGTTGGTATGTGTGATATGTATATTATTTTTGATTATGTTGATACTCAATATTTTTTTTATATTTCTGGTTCATCATATGGTTTTGGATCTGATAGGTGTTGTTCTGACCCGTTCTTTCTTCCACCTAGAGTCAATTGACTTCTGTTTGGTAGGTTTTGAAACAAAGACCCTTTTTCCTTCATATATTGCAAGCATCCATTGACTAGGCACCATGATAGTGTTTCAATTTGGTTTGCTCAGAACATCTGCAACGTAAACATTTATCCTTTATCCTGGTACCAAATCTGTTGGGTCCTGGTGTTGTTAAATCTTAAGGTTTCTTGTCTTTTCCATGTGTAAACATAGAACTATGATATTTTAGTTTGACCTTCTTACAATAAAATAGTACATAAATCATCATAGAGGACAAATTAGGTTCAATTACTTTTTCTTTAAATCCTATTCTCTTTTACCATACCTCTTTTACCAGTTTTGAAATTCATATATGCATACCTGTTTCTTTCGATACCAATTAATAAAAAATCTTGAAATACTTCTTCATGCTTATCAGAGTTACAGTGGTATTTTCAATTGTTGTTGAACTATAATTACTTTTCAGAGTTAGATTTTTCAACTCTTTTTCTTGGGTCTAAAATTTCCTCTGATGTTTCTTCTTTCTCCGTATTTAGACATTCTGACCCGATAAGTCCAAGTTACATTTCATCCATCGGAAATGATGATTTTTGGGGTCATATTTATCATCATTTCCTCTGCTAGATTTCCTAGAATATCTTGGGGGAAATTTCTTCTTTCTGTTGTTCCACATGTTCTAAACTTTTGCTGCATAAAACGTCATTTCCTCTTCCTCTAAGTCTTTCAGTTTTGATCATTTGACACCCGCTTTATTCTATAAAAATATTCTTTAGGAATAGAAATAATAACCAATTACTTCCAATAAATAATATAAACCTCATCCACATAAATTTAATAATAATTCACATCTTTAATAACCAGATACACACATTTATTATGCAGAAAATCAGTTAATCAATTCAATTGTGTCACATCATTATATGGAGATGTACTACTACTTACGTGAGCTGAGTATTATCTTAATCATGTGGAGCACCAACTCATCTAATGTGGGGTAGAAATTCCACTAGTGTGGAGTTTAACAGACATATATATGTGTGGAGTGCAAGACCCATCTATATGGAACACATATTCATCCGGACGTAGATAACTATGGGAACAAGACTCGTCCATATGGGCATAAGTTCATCTCAAACATACAATAAAAAATAATTCATCATTTTAATAATCACCTTCATAAAATCCTATTATAATATAATATTTCATCTAAATATATCATAACAAAAATTAATCAAGAGTACATAATAAGCAATCTTTTAAGAATACATATTCAATAATCATAAAAAATAGAAATTCACAATAAAATAGTAAATAAATCAATTCATACTTTAAAAGTGTATTCATAAAAATCCCATATTAAGAGTTTAGTTTTTCAACAAAATCAATTTAAATATCTAACTTTTTTCCTATCCAAAAATTCCAAAATAATGTATCATGAAAGTTAAAAGGATGTGATATTCATCAATTGTTCTTTGATAAAAGTTGTTAAATATGTTATTAACCGGGATTACAACCGCAACCTAAGTCTTTTGTTTCTCTTTATATTTTTTTTTGCATAGTTCTCTCTATTAAGTTTTTAATTTAGTATTTTTTCTTCTTTGTATCTATTTATATTTAATGTTTATAAGATAAATTGATTAGGTATCCTATATTTGCTCCACTAAACTCTTGGTTGTTACAAATAAAACGAGTATATATTGAATTCATTTAGGATCGCCTGATTTGTTCGGTTTTGTTTAACTCTTTAATACTAGATAATTACATGATAAAAGGTTGTTATAATAGTTTGTTTGTTTGTTAGTATGTAGTGTAGATAAACCTTTAACAAAAAAAACAACTTATTAGTGTTAACTTATTTTAAACAAATTGGTTATTGATGATGATGATGATGATGATGGTGATGATGGTGGTGATGATGATGATGATGATGGTGGTGGTGGTGTGGATGATGATGAGGAGGAGGAGGAGGAGGAGGAGGAGGACGACGACGACGACGACTTTAGTGGTTAATCTTAGTCTAAAGTAATGATCTCCAAAACTCGGTAATAACTTAATGTATAAGGAGTTGTTTCATTAAATATGTATGTAGATGTCATGTAAGTAAAACTTTAGTTGATAGATACATAGACAAAGATATGCAAAGATTTGGTTCGAAGTTGAGATTCCCTACTCTCCACACTTAATTGTGTGAGTTTAGTCACAAGACTACTTGACAAAAGATTGTTCATAGCATTTTTGCATTTTTACGGTAAAAATTGTCTAGTTATATCATTTTATTCAAAAATCATTACAAAAGTATTTACAAAACACTTTATTTGACTTGCCCTACTAAGTTTGTATACAAAACCTTTATTTTAAGGTATGTGAAAGTATAATACAAAACTAATGAATTTCAAAAAGAAAATTTTAAAAATAATATTAACAGCATTTAATTTCTTTAAAAAAATAGTAACAATTAATTAAAGTGTAAATTAGGTTCTTAACCTCCCAGAGATATTAAAATAAATAAATAAAAATAAAAAAGTTATAGACGGTCGTATTCTCAGATGTGACTCAGTTCGTAGGATAAAAATACGATTTCTTGAAGTCAAAAAATAGTAAAATATTTTAATATATAAATTTCAATATAGATTATAATAGAGAGTTAAAAAAAAGTATATACATAAAATAAAAAAAAATCGAGGTGGCAACTCACTTATCAATTTTATAATTTTAATATTATTAAACATATTTTACTCAATTAATTAACATTAAATCCTCATAATATCAATTTATTTAAATTTCAAAATCCTAACAAACAATTCAATAAAATTATAATTATTAAAATAAATTAAATGTGAATCAAAACAACTAAATAAAACCTAATTTCCAAATCAAAGTGCTCCACATTTTCACCGAATCAAACAAAATGAATCCCTCCATTTTGAACACTAAGGAAATGTCGTCAATGCCTTAACAGTGGGAGAAATTGCAGAAGACTTCAACGCGAGTGGCAACATTAAAAAAAACAAACAAACACACTACCACTAAAAAAACCAAATATACTCTTTCTTCAAATTTTTCCATCTCTCCTTTTTTAGGGATAAAATTGTCGATTCAATTGTTAACTCCAATCATTAATTTTCAACCTTCTCTTGTCACTTTTCTTTTCTCTGTTAATTTTTTCAAAATATTTTCACTTTTCTTTCTTCTCATATTTTTCTTCTTATTTTATTATTATCTTTCTTTTTTCCATTTATATTCTTCCCTCTTGTTTTCTTGTTCAAATTTCATTATCTTATCCTTCACTATTTATGAAAAACAAAAACAATCCTATAAACTATGTATATCAATCTTAAATTTTTTTTATGTCTAATCTCTATGTAAAATAGCCTCATTCACATTTTTTTATTTTGGGTTTATTTATGGCTTAATAGAGTTACTTAATCGTTTTAATTTTGAAATTAACTTTTCTCTCTCTCATTTCAAATTTCTTTGTGTTTTTGTTATGCATTATTTATAAATATTTATTTTGTATTTTTAATATTATTAAATAAAAAAAAGTTGGAGAAAAAGATTATAAAACCTTAAAGGAAAAGGATTATAAAAATTGTGAGAGAGAAGCATAAAACATGTCATTAATAAATATTATAAAAATATAGGATAAATATTTATAATTGATGCATATAAAAATTGAAAAATATTTGTCAGTGAAATATATAAAAAATCACATGAAAATAATTGTCAATGATACATTAAAAATGGTACAAATATGTGTTATTGATAAATATTAAAAAAATACAAGATAAATATTTATAACTGACGCTTAAAAATATGAGACAATTATTTGTAATTTATAAATATAAAAAAATCTCGGGAAAACTATTTTTGTAGTGATACATAAAAAACATGAGACCAATATTTGTCTCTAATAAATATTATAAAAAGTTCACGATACATATTTTTTCATTGAAAAAAAAATTAAAAAAATACATAACAAATAATTGTCAGTGATAAATATAAAAAATTATAAAACAATATTTGTCATTGATTCATAAAAAAATCTATGACAAATATATTCTACTGCCAAATATTAAATAAAATACTTTGTTGCTGATAAATATAAATATTTTCTACTAATAAATAAAATTTAAGTTTTTATTTTATAACATAAATTTATAGTGAAGGCATTGGCAGAAAAAAAAACTTTGGAGTGCAGAATTTTAAAATTTTAATTGATAAATTAAATATAATATTTTAATTGTACATTAGAACTTATGGTTATAAAAGTTGCGATGTAAAAACAACAACAAAAAGAGGACGAAATTAAACTAAAAGTTGCATAAGTTTATGAAAGATGCAATTATGGGTATAATATTGCTTCGGTTCATTAGTTTGTTGAGGGAAAAAAATCTAAACCAAAAAGAGAATTAATTTGATTGAGTTTTTACAATTTTTATCACAAAATTAAACCCAAACTATGAGTAGCATGTTGATTTGGTTCAAGGTTCATCAGGTTGACATCATTAAAAATTTACATACTTATTTTAAAAATATAAAATATATTTTCAAACACTAGATTTTTTTATACTATTAAAATAATTACGTAAATATTTTTTAAACTACAATGGAAAAAATATATATAATATATATATATATATATATATATTAAAAAATCCTTAAATACAACACATATTTAAGATAACACTAGTGATATAGTCTAATAATTTTATTCACATATCAGTAGTCGATTTTAAATGAATAAAATCATTCACAAATCAACATATATTGAGTTATTTTGTGCGATGCAGATTTGAACTTGAAACAGAAAAATAAAATCAATTTAATGAAGTTTTGTTTTTTTAATTTCTCATATCATTAGTTTGATTTTATACATCTATACGAAACTCAATACTCATACAATTGAAATTTATGTTTAAAGATGTAATGTATTTTTTAATTAGTAATTTTTATAGTTATTTTATAGGTTATTATTTTTTATAAAAAAAAATTATTGGGGACAGATTGTGGCCACCCTGTCCCCACCAAGATCCACCAATGAGTGAGAGGATGATGCTTCAAAGTAGGAAAGACTCTGACACTAACACATATAACATGCAATATGTCGGATTCAATACATATCTTTTTATCATTAGACTAAACAATTGAAGTTAAAATAAATTTCTTTTTTAAGTCTAAACAAGACATATAAAATATTAATACGCATCACTTATATGATAATACAAGTTTCTCGCTATTCATGGAAAAAAAACTTAGAATATTTAAATTTATTAGTGCTTGCTTACTTTTTAAAGTAAAATTGTTACCGGTACAAGTCTTAATTACTCGGTTGGAAGATAAGATCTTTTAAGTTAAGAAAAATGGAAAGAATGAAATTTCAAAATTTTGCCATATCAAGATTTTAGCAATTTTTGAATTCTGGGTGAGAGTGTTAGAATAATAGTGAATGATTGTAATTTTGACATGAATTAAATTTTAAAATCATACCAAACATACATTTCTCTCTAATAAAAGCACGTGATATTTCCATTACACTCCTATTAACAAACAGATGCATGATTATCAATATTTCATACCGTAAGAATTGACTTTTTTATTTATATCTTTTTATTTTTTTTTACCAAAATGCCACGGTCAGAAAAAAAATTACAGAAATGTCCCAGAAATGTCTCTTAATAGAAAGTCGCATCCCAGAGATGCGGCTGCTATATATATATATATATATATATATTGCCATTTTATTAATTCTGTTAGTTATTATTTAATAAATTATAAATAATTAAAATATTTTAAAATTAAAAATACTATTAATAAAATAAATATATTAATAAATAATAATAATTTTAATAATAATAAGAATAATAAAGTAATTATATTAATAAAAGAAAAAAAATACCAAATTGAAAGAAAATACATCAAATTCAAATTTTATTATTATTATTTTCATTAATTTTTATTTATTAGATCCGATAAAAAAAATATGAGGAAGTTGTTATAATATAACACATCATTTGTTTTGACACGTCTATTTAACTGTATCTTTTCTTCCAATTTAATGTATTTTATTTTATTAATAGTATTTACTTTTTTTAACCAAAAGAGATATTTAATTTTTTTTTGTTTATTAGATCGGAATAAAAACAGGAGAGAGTTGTTAAGAAAATACATTGTTATTTTATCAGCAAAATAGTAGAGACACGTCCTCCTATTTTTAGATGTGCCAAAACAAAAATACTATTAATAAAATAATATTAATAGTATTTTGAATTTTTTAAATATTTTAATTATTTATAATTTATTAAATAATAATTAACATAATTAATAAAATGGCAAAAAAAGAATATAGCGGTCGTATGCCCGGGATGCAATCTTCTATTATAGGATAACAAAATTTCTTCACAGTCGCATCCTCAGATTACGATCAACAACTAAGGCTAAAAGTAGAACATTTCTGTATTTTTTTTTGTTGAATTGTGGCATTTTGATAAATAAAAAAAAAAAGAGAGATATAAAAAAGTCGTAAAAATTAGTATAAATCCCTTTATTTTCTTTCAAATTTCTCGTAACTCTGCCTGTTTAAAACATATCATATATTATTTTAGACTAATTTCAAACATATATATTAAGATTTATTCTTAGGCTCCCAAAGATTTATTAAATTATTAATAGAACAAACTTGCAAAAGCTTCTAATAACTATTTTTAAATGATAAAAGCTTCAAATAACTCTTATCATTTAAATGAAGTTTCTAAGATACAAGTTGTCAAGAAATTAACCCGTAACAAAGGAAACAGAGAAAGAAAACAAAGGTGCATTTTTATATACTCCTACAACAGCGGCAACGTGCATTTGTTGTGTTCTGATGACCAATAGATCTAAAATGAAAAAGAATTCTATAGAATTTTTTTTTGTTTTGAATAAAAGGAATTTAAAATACGAAATCAAACTAGAAAAATAAATACTCCTTACATAGTTACATCATCAGTATAAATAATGCTTAAATGACTACAACCCATTTAAATAGTAATTCTTTAAAGTTATTTATTTTATTGGAAGAAAATAATGACAAAAAAAATTGATTATTAGTAATCAACTATTAGTTCATACTAAAATACAAAAGAATAAATAAAAATATAGAAGTAAACATTTATTATTCAAATTATCTCTAACCCCGTAAAACTGCATGAGATTCATAGAAAAATGTCTGAATTTCAATTAATGCTTTTACAGAAAAAATAAAAAAATTAAAATTAAATGAAGATCCTATTAAACCAACATTAAGTATTTCCATATTTCATATAGAGAAAAAAAATATAGCCTACACAACTTGCAAAATGCAAATGAGCTAATGTTTTTAAGAAGATTCCAACTCAGGTGGTTAAAATAAGCTATCATGCGATCCAACTTCAGTAAAAGCAGCAAACTCTATCAAACCTTGACAACTAAGGTTTAAATTTGGAAGATTTCATCACATTGTTCTTCTCAGTTGTTGATTTATTTGTTGCACTAATTCGGTGAAGTCTACACCTGAATGAACCTTCATGAGTTGTTGGTGAACAAATACACATCTTCTTATTAGATTGTGTATTAGTTGATTTGCATTTGTTTTTCATTAAAATTTCATTTGCATCTTGAATTTTAGTTGAAATTGAAGGTTTCTTATTGAAATCCTTAAATGGTTTGCTTTCTATTGCATTTTCATGAGTTTATGCCCTCTTTCTCATCAATTTTTTCAACAATAGTTCGCCTCTTTTATTTAATATGTTTTGCATTTTGCTAGTTTTGAAAATAATAAAAGTGACATATATAGTTAGTTGAAAATTAAATAGTCCGCTAATTTACAATTACATGAATTTATTTAAAAAATAAAGTGAAATTTTAGATTTTAATTTCACATGTTTAAAATTAAGATCGTCAATGTATTACAAACATATTAATAAAAGGACAAACTCGATAAAAAAAAAAAAAGTAAAGTACTAATATTTTATTTTCATGTAATTTAAAAAATAATAACATGAATTTGCCAAAAAATTAAGAAACATATATATTTAATAGGGAAGGGACCTAACAATAATATTAGTTGTGGAAGGGACAACTAACTTTATACAAATACAACGTGAGATTAATCAAATTTAACCCCAATTTTAAAAAGGGTAATTAATTCATGTGATTTTGATTTTAATTAACAAGCCACAAACTTGGCCTCCAAGATTCAAGGTAAAAATCAAAATTAAAACATGTAGTTTTTTTGTTTTTTTTTTACAAAATCAATACATGTATGTTAACCAGTGTTTCAATTAAAGCAAAAGTACATAGCTTGAAAAAAGAAACATCTAAAAAGTAAAAAAGAGAATATGAATAATGATGTCTAGTTTTGCAGTTATTGATCATACAATTGGAATTTAATTAAATTCTTTAAAATTAAACACAAGGTTAAAAGAAAGCTAAATATCAAGGTTATAGTCTTTGATCACACAAGAAAAACAGAACAACAAAACAAACACATTAAGAATGGAAGAACACAAAAAAGAAAGATGAAAAAAACGTACGGAAAAGAAGCGTTAATGAAAACAGTGTTGGAGTGAGAATGAATATTAGAGCAATAGAGTTCAGTAGACATTGTTGATCACACTAGTATTGATTTCAACAACTAAAAGAGAGAGAGCAGATTAAGATTTCTTTGCAGAAAGAAAGTATGAATATGTGGAAGAGAATTAATATTTCTTTACTTTTATAGGTATATGTATAGGTTGTTTAATGATACTAAAATCAAATTTGTTAATGGATCGATACATTAACGGGAATAATAAAATTTATGTACCCGAATCTAAAAAGATTTGTTTTTTTTTTTTCAAAAAAATTACAATTTTATTCTGTGAAAAAATAAAGATTTGATTTTTTTTATATATGAAATAAAGATTTGATTTTCGCTTAGAGGACTGTGTAAAAAAGAATGGGGACTTTTGTTAGATAATTTACTCCAAATAAATTTTAAACAAAAACAATAAATTATATTATTGATCACATACTATATATGTAGTTTTAATAATAAATAAATTTATTGTTTAAATTATTTTAATTATTAATAAATTAAATCTTTAAAAATATACATAAGTATAATAAATAATTATTAATTTAGAAATGTCATCATTAAATAAATGTAAAATTATTAATTTCTATGTATATTTTATTCTAAAAATTATGAGTTAGGTTTGTTTACATTTTATCTTAAAAAAATATATATAATAAGAATGTCGATGATATAAGCCGTCAATCTGCCACGTATAAAATATTTGTTAATGCTTATATTTTTTTAAATTTTTTTATCCATAATTTATAAATATTTATTAGTATTTGTATAATTGATAACATCATTGTTGGTCACTAGCAAATCATCAACATAAAAGTATATCAATAATGTCTTTTTTACATACACTCCATGTTCATTCACACACTTTTCAAACTAAGGGCTTTCTTCAACTTGTATACATTGTCTTCTTTGTGTAACATCCTAAATCAAAAGATTAAAAATAATTAGAATTTTAAATTTGATAATAATCTAATTTATAGATTATTATGATTATATTATTATTATTATTATTATTATTATTTTTATTTTATTATTATTATTATTATTGTTGTTGCTGTTAATAATAATCTAATTGTTATCAATAATCAATATGCTTGAAATAGGTAACATTATTAATTTGTTTTGTTTGTTAAAGACGTATAAGGTAATAATATGGAGTTTGTTTTGTTAGAGACATATGTGTGAAATAGATAATAACAAAAAACAAGCTATTGTAACAACTTTTTGTTATCTAATTATCTATTATTAAGGAGTCAAATAAAATAAAATAAAATAAAATAAAACAATTCTAAATGAATTCAATATCTATTTATTTTGTTTATAATGGGGCAAATATATGATATCTAGTCAAATCATTTTATAAATTATAAATGTTTAAATATAAATAGATACATAGAAGAAAATATTGAATTGAAAACTCAATAGAGTGAACTATATCAACATAAAGAGGATAGTTGCAATAGCAATTAATAGCGATTAACATGTATGGAACTTTTTTCATCGCTTCAAGAGACGAGTAATCACACTCTTTAAACTTTCATGGTACATTTATTTTTGAGAATTTGAGATGGAATTAGATTTAGATATTTGAAATGGTATTTTCTTATAAAATTATATTTTGTTGAAATCTAGCTCTATTAAAATTGAGATTTTATGAACTGTAATAATATATTATGAATTGATTTATTTACTAATGTTGTTTAAATTATTGTTTTTAAGATTCATTTATTATATTTTCTTGAATGATTGTTGTTATTATAAATTCAAATGAAATATTATATTATAAATATATATTCTTTAAAAGATTGTTTTATTTTATTTTCTTGAATGATTATTGTTATTATATATTCAAATGAAATATCATATTATAAATATATATATTCTTTAAAATATTGTTTTATTATATTTTCTTGAATGATTGTTGTTATTATATATTCAAATAAAATGTCATATTGTAAATATATATTCTTTAAAAAATTGTTTTAACATATTTTCTTGAATGATTGTTATTATATATTCAAATGAAATATTATACTATAAATATCATTTTACGAATATGATTGCTAAAAATATGAATTATTTTGAGTTTTAAACCCGTAATGAGATGAGGTTTAAACTCCACACGGATGGATCTTGTACTCCACATATAAATGAGTTTTAAACTCCACAATGAGATGAAATTTAAACTCCGTCTTGTACCCACATATAAATGAGTTTTAAACTCCACACAGATAGGTCTTGTACCCCCACATTGAATGAGTTGGTCCACATGATGAGATGATACTCAATTCGCGGAAGTAGTATATCTCCATATAACAATGAGACGTCATTGAATTGATTGATTTATTTATTTTCTGTAGAATAAATGTATATAGTGGATTTATTTGATTATTGCATATGTGAATTATCGTTAATTTAGTTGATGAGTTTTTATTAATTATTGAAAGTAATTGGTTATGATAGAAGAATCTTAATTATATCATATATATTTCTAAAGAATATTTTTGAAAGAACGCGAGTACCATGATTAATTTTTTCGGTTACGGTGTCGACTGAGAACAATACTTATTTTAAAATTGTGTATACTATTCACTAGGATTTAGTATCTCATTAAAGAGTTGTTTTCAGAGATTGAGACCGTTGGGGATGTCGAGAATTTGAGAAGTCCGACCTCCTTTGAGAAGAGTAATTTCCTTAGATTAGATTAGTAGATCAAGAATAAGTAGACATAGCGTCTACATTGTAGTATATTTCGGGATTAGATATTAAATGTCTAGATTTGAATATTTTGATTATTAAGGAATTTTCAGTTCTAAGATTTTACTTTAAGAATTTTACAATATTATTTCTTTCGGGAACTTAATTATTTATTATAGTACTTTTTCCCTTATATAACTATGAAAACGTTTTAGTTATTACCTCAATTGTTATAACCACGTAACTAGATCGAACTGTGGTGTGGGTTTAGTTTACTTTATTATTATTATTATTATTATTATTATTATTATGATTATTATTATTTTTATTATTATTATTATTATTATTATTATTATTATTTTAGGTTTATAAATATATATAAAAAAAAATCAAATCTTGGGCTTATAGGATTTCTTGTTATAGTCAAAAAATTGCATATAATTATGTTAGGATATTGGCCTTGAAAAACTTAGTGGTTAATTTGTGGTGTGCATATTTATGACGTGCATATTAATGAGTCTCGAAGTTCAAGTTTGGGAGAAACCCGCTCTGATAGGTGATGCTGGGAATTAAGAGTTGTAATGTGTATATTTACTTATGTTATTACAAATGACTTTTTATATGAAAACTTAGTACGAGTAAGTCTTGGGAATTAAATCATGAAATTCTAGTTAAATCAAGTTCATTGATATTGTACTATTTTAATTGAGGAACAAAGTTGAATTGTTACATGTGTATTAGAGGAACGTGATATCCTAAATTAGATATTAAAGTTTTTATTCTCTTTAACAGATTTTTTTTATTCGCTGCAACTTTTCTTCAAATAATTTAGTATATAATATTATAAATGTTATTTTGGGGTTTAGGGTGTCACAAGTGCAAGAGACCACTAGTAGAATTCAACTAATTAGGGAAAAGATGCATACAGCACAAATTAGGCAAAAAAGTTATGTTTGACAAGAGAAGAAAACCATTGGAATTTCAAGAAAACACAATGTATTCTTAAGAGTCACTTCTAAGACTGGAGTGAGAAGGTCAATGAAAGTAAAAAAAAAAAAAAAAAAACTCTCATTTCATGGATCATTTTCAAATTCTAAAGAGAGTAGGGTATGTTGCTTATCAATTAGCTCTTCCTCCACATTTATATAACGTTTATGATGTCTTTCTTGTTTCTCAACCTTAGCATATGTGTTAGATAATTCACATGTGATAGATCCCGAGTCAGTCCAATTAAAAGATAATTTAATTTTTAATCCTAGATCTATAAGCCATAGATGGCTATCCAAGAATCAGAGGAAGAAGACATATGACAATATCCAAGTCTCGTTGATGCAAATACACGTGTTTCTTTATACTTACACCAATTGGGTCACTTTGGTTTTATTCAATTAAACTAAATTTTCGGGACAAAATTTCCTTAAGGATGAAAGGAATGTAACATCCTAAATCTAAGGATTAAAAATAATTAGAATTTCAAATTTTAAAATATGCTAATTTATAGATTATTGTGATTATACTATTACTATTACTATTACTATTACTATTACTATTACTATTACTATTACTATACTATTACTATTCTAATTGTTATCAATAATCAATAATCAATATGCTTAAAATAAGATATCATTAGTAAGTTGTTTTGTTTGTTAGAGGCTTATGTGAAATAGATAATAACAAACAATTTATTATAACAATATTTTGTTATCTAACTAAGTCACACAAAACCAAACAAACAATTTTAAATGAATTCAATATCTATTTATTTTATTTATAACTATCAAGAGTATAAATAGATACAAAGAAGAAAATATTGAATTAAAAACTCCAGAGAATTATGCCAACATAAAGAGGAGCAAAAATATAGTTGCAAATTAACATGTACGAAACCTTTTTTTATCAAAGAACGCTTCAAGAGGTGGGTAATAATACCCTTTAAACTTACATGGTACATTTGTTCTGGCAACTTGAGATGGAAAAAGAGTTATATATTTTGAATGGTATTTTCTTATAAAATTATATTTTGTTGAAATTCTAGCTCTATTAAAATTTAGATTTTATGCACTGTAATAATTGATTATGAACTGATTTATTTACTATTGTTGGTTGAATTACCATTTTTAAGATTCATTTATTATATTTTCTTGAATGATTGTTGTTATTATATATTCAAATGAAATATCATATTATAAATATATATTCTTTAAAATATTGTTTTATTTTATTTTCTTGAATGATTGTTGTTATTATATATTCAAATGAAATATCATATTATAAATATATACATTCTTTAAAAGATTGTTTTATTATATTTTCTTGAATAATCGTTGTTATTATATATTCAAATGAAACGTCATATAGTAAATATATATTCTTTAAAAGATTGTTTTAATATATTTTTCTTGAATGATTGTTATTATATACTCAAATAAAATATTATATTATAAATAACATTTTACGAATATGATTGTTAAAAATATGAATTATTTTGATTGTATGTATTGAAGATGAGTTTACGCTCCATATAGATGAGTTTTAAACCCCACAATAAGATGAGATTTAAACTCCGCATGTATGGGTCTTGTACCCCATATATAGACGAGTTTTAAACTACATAATGAGATGAAGTTTAAACTCCACACAGACGAGTCTTGTATCCCACATATAGATGAGTTTTAAACTCCACAAATGAGATAAAGCTTAAACTCCACACGGATGGGTCTTGTACCCCACACTGGATGAGCTGATGCTCCACATGATGAGATAATACTCACTTCGCGGAAGTAGTATATCTCCATATAACGATGAGAGGTCATTGAATACATTGATTTATTTTTTGCAGAATAAATCTATGAAGTGGATTTATTTGATTATTGCATATGTGAATTATCGTTAATTTAATTAATGAGTTTTTATTAATTATTGAAAGTAATTGATTATTATAGAAGAATCTTAGTTATGTCATATATATTTCTAAAGAATATTTTTGGAAGAACACGGGTGCCATGATCGAGTTTTTCGGTTACCGCGCCGGCTAAGAACAATACTTATTTTAAAATTATGTGTACTATTCATTGGGATTTAGTATCTCATTAAAGTGTTATGTTCAGATATTGAGACCGTTGGGGGCATAAAGAGTTTGAGAAGTCTCACCTCCTTTGAGAAGAGTAATTTCCTTATATTAGGTTGGTAGATCAAGAATAAGTAGACATAGTGTCTACATTGTAGTTTATTTCATGATTAGTTATTAAATGTCTACATTTAAATATTTTGATTATTAAGGAATTTTCAGTTGTAAGGTTTTATTTTAAGGATTTTACAATATTATTTCTTTCGAGAACTTCATTATTTATTATAGTACCTTTTACCTTATAAATATGGAAATTTATTCCTTATTACCTCAATTGTTATACCAACGTAACTAGGTGTTACACTTTACCTCTTATCTCATATCTTAGTGGTTGCTTCAGATAGACTTCTTCCTCCAATGATCCTTTGAGGAATGTTGATTTGACATTCAGCTGATGCATAGACCAGCATTTTTAGCTGGCTATTGAGACTACCATCCTTGTTGTTTCAATTCTAGTTACTGGGGCAAACACCTCATCTTAGTCCAATCCATGTTTCTACAAGAATCCCTTTGCTACAAATCTGACCTTGTACATGGAAATCAATCCATCAGGCTTCAATTTTAGTTTATATACCTATTTTACATCAATTGATCTCTTATTGATTGGCAGGGTCATCAACTTTCAGGTCTGGTTCTTCTCTATTGCTTTGAGTTCCTCCTTCATTGCTAATTTCCATTTAGGATCACTTATTGGTTCTGATTCAGCTAGCAAAGCAAAATGTGTTAATTCTCCATCAGCATTGATGGCTAAGTCAGATGTCACTTCATATGGTTACAATCTGACTGAAGGTTGCCTAGATCTTTCTGATATTCTCACAGGTTCAGAAGTTGGGTTATTTGGTGTCCCTGTTGGTTGGCCTTCACCCAGTTCCACTGTTACTGCCCTGCTAGCTGAACTGGTGGAGTTGGTTGGTCTGTTTGGGATGGTTGCATTACTCAAGCTGCCTTCACTTGTTTTCTAGTCCCACCCTCTTGATTCATCCACCAGTATGTCCCTGCTTATCACCACCTTTTCTTTGTTGGATCATACAACTTGTAAGCTGCAGTTGCATCATAACCGAGCAACACCATTTGTTTAGCCTTGTCATCAAGCTTCCTCCTATTTTAGAGCTAGCACATGCCTGAAGCACAATGAACCAAATACTCTCAGATGATTCACAATAGGCTTTCTTCCAGTCCAAGCTTCTTCAGGTGTCATAGTGCTCAGTCTCTTGGTTGGATACCTATTCAAAATGTATACTGTTGTTGAAACTGCTTCCCTCCATAATTTGTAAGGCATTTTTCTCTCCTTCATCGTCTTTCTTGCCATATTAAAAATGGTTCTATTTCTCCTTTCTACAGCTCCATTATGTTGTGGTGTATATGGTGGAGTCACTTCAGCCGTGAATGAGTTTCTGTGTTGTTTGGCCTGACAACATTCTTCGCACAACTCCTTTGGTATTTGAATTTCTAGAATTCCTAGCACCATTTCCTTGTTCTGCAACATTTGAAGGTTTCTGAAATTCAAATGTCCAAACCTTTGATGCCACATGTAAGACCCGTAACTTATTTATAGCAAGAATTAGGGCTTATTGTCTAATTGTGTCTTCTGCTGTTTATTATTTTGTCCATTTACCATTTTCATTGTTTTTTGTTTGTAAAATTGTTGTAAGTGTGTCTAACTTGCAAATTAATCTATGAGAAATTCTTCGAATGTTTCCTTGATGTTAAATGAATATGTAAATGTCTTAACATTGTTGAAATTTCAAAAAAAAATAATAATAATTCTCTATTGATTGTTTTGAAAATAGGCAAGATATATGTGTTGTTTAAATTTTGATGAACTTTGAATGGTACCAAAATGTTTATATATAGACTATAATGACAATTTGATCTCATTATATTTTTCTAAGCTAAGAAATAAAAATATCGTCAGATAAAAATTTATTCACGCAATTTTGAAAGAAAAAATATTTTAATTTATAGATTTATTATAAAAAAATTTAGTTTTGAAATTGTCGAATAATTTTACCACTTTAAAAAAGAACCTCAGAATTCAACGAAACTTTTTATTTAAGTTCTTCGGTTGTTTGAGACTTAATTTATTTTAGAAATATAATTTTCTGAGCAAAGAATATTAAATTTGATTATTTTAATAATCAAATTATTTTTATCGTAATAATAACTATTGATAAATATTTTATGAGTTTTAATAGACAATTAGATTTACCTGCGAGTTGAGTTGCGTCGGGATAAATAATTTCTCAATATTTTGAGGAGAGTTATTTATTAAAAAGTTAGTAGGATATTTAATTACAAAAGTAAAACACTCTCCACCCCTCACATTATCTCACCCGATTCTGCTTTTCCTCTCTCTCTTTATCTTCACATATTTTTTTTGCATCCATTCTTGAGAAAGGAAGAAAAAAAAGCTTGTGTTGATCATGCTTGGAAACCTTGTGAGGAAGATCGGAAAATGCGGAGATAAAGAAATTTTGATGAAACTCTCAAGTCAAAAGTGGAAGAGTATTAGGAGAATCTATTGATATGTTTGAAGTTGTGAGTTTTACATCTTCCTCTCCTTTTCCTATTTTAGACATAGACTTGTTGGGTCTGTGTTTATTTTTGTGTGTTAGTACTTTAATCTTACTCCTTTGCTATTATTATTATCATTTGGAAAGAAAAGAAAAACCTTACGTCTTGAAACCGTGAACTCTAAGACGCGGAGAAGGGATTTTTTTTTTATTTTACTTAAGTATTTTAAGTAATATGAAATTGATGATGTAGAATGTTTAATAAACAAGAAAAGAAATCAAAACCCCAAATTTATTTGATGAGGTTAAAATCTATGTGTTTGTAATGTGAAATTTTTTATCTTTTGAGGTATTTGAGTTCTATAATGAGTTGTTTTCAAATAAATGAGTTTGGAATGACAATAAAAATTTTATTAGAGAGTTTAAGTTAGTAAAGTTAAGACTTTTTCAAGTGATTTTGATTTTTTTTTTTTTTATAATTAAAATGACAACTGAATGTTAGGTGTTTGGGGACCAAAGTGATGTAATATAAAAAATAAACTCAAATTTGTGAAATAAAGATTTTAAAGTAAGTGAGTGAATATTGATAAAAAAAAAATATTGATTAGTTTTCTTTAGTAATGTAACCTTGAAACAACTTTTATAATTTTGTATGTTTATATAGTTAGCTTCTTGAGTCTCGAAAAATGAATTGAGATTGTTGACACCAAGTAGCGGTGGGGAGAACTCTAAATATTTTATGTTTATTTGTTGAAATTTTTAAGAAAAAGAGATAGGAACAAAACGGTCATGGTATATTTTTTGGAATAAGTTTTGAAATAAAGTGGGAACTCTTGTGGTTTGTTTTAATTCAAAAGTATTTGAGTGGTAGAAATTTTATGAACTTTAAAGAAGTTGGAAAAAGTTCCCTTGTGATTTTTATAGTGGTATAAATTAAAATTTCAAGTCGTTTAAAGTTTGAAACCATATGAGTTGTCGTCCTTGATTATTTAAGGTGTTTTAAACTATATTTTAATTTAAAAATTTTTTTGAACACTTTGAGGAGTAAAATGGATTTTAACCAAGTGGTATATATATATATATATATATATTAGATAGATAGATAGATAGATAGATAGATAGATAGATAGATAGATAGATAGATAGATAGATAGATAGATAGATAGATAGATAGATAGAAAGAGAGTTCAAAATTTTGTTTAAAAGTTGGTTTTAAGTTTGCTTTGTTATTAAGGTGTTAAGATTTTATCCTTTGGGTTTTTGTGAAAATAAGGTTTGCACTTTTATATATTGAACAAAATTTTTTAGTCATTGATATTAAATACTTAATATTTATGAAGAGATTTAACTTTGAGAAACAAAGTTTCAAACTCCATGACTTTGAGAATAGTTCATATAAAAAAAATATATATAAGGTTTCAAACTTTGTATATTAAAAAGGTTTGAAAGAGAAATATTCACTTTATGAACAAAGTTTCAATCTTAAGTTTTGAAGTTAAAATTTTTAATTTTAATAGTAAGGATATCAACTTTATGCTAAAATTTGAGGTTGAAAAAGTATTTAGGTATTTTGAAAAACAATGATTGATTATAATTTTGGATTTCTATATATGATTTTATTGTGCATGAAGATTTTAGATGGAGACATAAAAGAAAATTGTGAACTTGGGAAATAGTTGGTGTTGATGAGAAAATGTTGTTTTTAAGTAAAAGTTTATATACAAAGCATAATTAATAAAGATTAAGATTTGAAAAATATCAAATTGAAAATTCATGATTTAGAATAGTTAGAACATTGGAACTCTTAGTGTTTGAGTTTTTGTTTTTTTATTAGATTTCTTGATACAAATTTTCTACTAGTTTTTCAAATATTTAAGTGTTGAAATTAATGTAGTTAATTGATTTTTCACTTGAAATTTCAAATCGTTTGAGTATGTTTGTCTTTCATGGATTTTGTTAAGAAAATATTTTGTCCTAAATTGTTAAAGACAAAGATTTGAATTGAACTTCAATAAGTTTGAAAACAATTTTTAGATTTTCAAAGTGTGGCATATATGTTATGAAATTCGTTTTCGCCAAAGTACTAAACCAAAAGTTTTTTTGAAGTTAGGGAACCAAAGAGAAAAGTCAAACCCTAACTGATTTAGATAGTGGCAAAACCTAGAGTTCATTTGGTGGTTGGTTGAGAAATTTGTATTGATTAAATTAATTGGTTGGTTTAAGTTACAAGGAAATTGAGAAGTGTCATTGGAATCGTCAGATATGTTATGTTGGCGTAGCGTAAGTTGCTTGTGTAATAAAGCACTGTCGAGGTAAGGGCAGTTTCTAACGACATTATATATGTTTGAATGCAAAGTGTGTATGTATACATGTTCTTTGTACTTGTGGTGAATAAGGGTGCCCACGATTGGTTATGTATTTGATTTGATCATGTATTCATACCTGATAACGTATGTGTTATGAATTTTATTGACGAGAATATGTCTTGAATATGCTCTATGAAAAAGTATTAAAGATTATCAGTGTTTAATGAGTATTTAAAGGAGAGTATTTTAATAACTGCATTTACATAATGGTTTATTTGGAAGAGTCATAGCATGCTCATGCATTTCATAGTTAGTGGTGACCATGATGGGCCACAGTGTTAGTTGTGACGGTGATGGGCCACAGTGTTATTAGTGATTGTGATGGGCCATGGGCTGGTTCTTTGAGTTGATTGGTCCGCTTTATCCTTACTAGGATTTTTGAAATCATGTAGGTATGTTATAGACTCCACTCTAGTAAATTATGTTGATATGTGATAGGGGAACCTCGATAATTAGTATTGGTTTGTGAGAGGCGATACATTTATGATAAACGCCCCTCGAGAAGGGTGTAGAAATTTCGGAATCATGTGCAGTGGCATATAAGCATTGCATTAGGGTGTTTTGTCACACGAGTCATATTTGTTATATGAAGATATTTTATATGCATGTTTCTTTATCACTTGATGCCATCCCTTGTTATGCTTTCGTGCTTTGTATTTTCGTACGTATGTTGTTTTTGATCATGACCCCTACTATTATTGTGGGCCGGGCTTACGCCCTAGGTTATTAGAGTTTTGAGTTGTGCTGGAATTGCAACGATGTTGTAGACGTGACATAACGATGATTTTGGATTGGTAATCGGAGCAGCTTGATGCCACTCGTGGATTCTCAGTATCCAATCACCCTTAGTTAGATTAACGATCAGCTTATGATTTTATTTAAGAATTTTATTTATCCTCCCTTTCGTATTGCAATGTTTTTGTCGCAATGAAGTTTATGTATTTGAAACATTTGTAATTTTTTTAGTCAACGGGAATTGTCTTGTAAGTAAGTCTGTTGTGTCGAAACCATTTTATATAATGAAACAATTATTCTTCTCGTCATCACTTTTGAAAAGAATTTACAATTTAATATTTACTCTGATTTAAATTACAGTACGATAATGAATATTTTATCTAAAAATGTTTTATTGTTATAAAAAAAAAAAGTACACGTTCATTGTTAAAAATATGGGTGCTACACCGCAACCAATCTTCATTCCTGATTTCAGCAACTAGGCACTTGTTCTCACTGATCTAGATATCAATCTTGAAGGTTTTATTTTTGGATAGTGGTGCCTTCAAGATTAATCTTCTTGAAGTATCAAACATCCTCATTTCACCATGCTCTATCTTCATAGAATACCCATTTTCAAGTAGTTGTCCAAGGCTTAGCAGATTGTTCTTCATGTTTGGCACATACAACACATCATATATGAATGATAGTTTTCCATCTCTCATTTGAATCAGTACCTTTCCTACTCCTTCTACAGTTACTAAATTATTACTTGCAACTATGATCTCCCTTTTCACCTTCTCATCAATGCTCACAAACCAATCTTTATGGTGAGTCATGTGATTTGAGCAACATGTGTCAAGGTACCACTGCTTTGGGAGTCATCATCTGATTTTGTTGTAGCCATTAATAACACCTCATCTGAGTCTGAACCTCAACTGCCATGTGAGCTCCATCATCCTCTCTTTGGACCTTCTTGGATCTGCATTCATCTGCAAAATGTCCCCATTTTTGACAATTGTAACATTGGATTACTTTCTTGTTGAATTTCTTATTACCATTCGAATTTTTGTTGTTGTTATCACTTATGTTTTGGTTTCTTGAATTTACAGCCCCTCTCATCAGAATCATGCTCTTGTACCCACTGGTAATTTACCATTTCCTTTTTTGTGTTTGACATCACCTTGGTTGGTTTTCTTGCTATCTAAGGCCTGCAGGGCCTACACACTGAGATGTTGAGGTTGTTGTACAACATTCTCTACTCTCAGCTCTAGAGCTTCAAGAGAGCCTTGCAAATCCTTAAACTTTCATCTTATCAAGATCCTTTGATTCTTCAATGGGCCACCCACAATATGATTGTCCCTTTGTTGTTAATATTCTATAGGGTATTAAACACTAACATAACCACAACTTCAGTTATTGATTACCATTTTGGTTCTCATCTAATTAACAAAAAACTGCACACGATTGAAGGTAATCTGCCACAACTTTATCTTCCTTCCATCTACACTAGTTCGTATTCCTTTCTTAGCATTTGGAGCTTCACTTTCTTGGCCTTATTCCCCACCGGTATAATACTTAACCAATATCTCTCATGCCTTATTGATGTAGATGCCTTCGGAAATCCTCTTAAAGTGTTTGAATCCACATTTTGCTAGATTAAACAATGTCTTGCAATCTCTTTTCTTGCAATCTTTGAAAGTTGTTTGTTATCTTTTTTGTTGGATTGGCACAATTGTTCATAGCCATCCTTGAACAATCTCAAACACTTCTTGAGCTCCAGCAATGATCTCATTGATGCAAACACCTCTCTCAATCTTCCCATCAACGATTGGCAAATTCGAATGGTGTCGTGGTCTAAAATTTCAAGTGTTTCTCGAATTCAATGGAGTCACCACCAAAATTTATTTTTAAAATAGCAAAATATTGGGAAACCCTTAAAAATAAAAATAAACAGATCTTTGAAATCCAAATTTTGAGTTCGAGAGTCAATTATGCGTAGGGAAGGTGCAGCACCCTACGACATCCGTTATATAACAATTTATATCCACACATAACTTGAAACAAGATTTTATATCCACACATAACTTGAAACAAGATTGTTATTTAACTTTTATTTTTGACAAGAGTATTTTAATTAAAATTTAATAATTAAAAAAAAATCAAAAAACAACTACCATGTAAGTTGTCCGTGCATGAGCAAAAGAAAAAGAAAGAAAAAAAAAGTCTAGGATGCAAGTTGCATGTGCATGAGTAAAAACAAAATAAAGTCTACGATGCAAGTTGTACGTGATTGAGTAAAAATTAATAAAAACTATGATGCAAGCTATTTGCGTAAAAGAGCCTAGGATACAAGTTGTGATAGAGACGTGTCTCTATCAGTTTTCAATGCAATTATTTGATAATCACTTTTCAACTTTAAAGAAAATAAAAATGTATTGCTTCTTAAACATGAAATCAGACTTCAACCAGGAGTCAACAAAATACAAAAGTATCATTGTTAAGGTAAAATAAAATGTCAACAAACATACAACAAAATGTTAAAAGATAGAGATTGGATCAAGTCACTACGCGAAAAACTGCATTTTACAGCGCTTTTTTTAATCCATTTACAGCGCTTTTATCAAAAAAAAAACCCTGTGGAATTGAGCGCTGTAAAATGATACAACAGCGCTTTTTAAAAGCGCTATAAAACACATGTACTTTTTTCAAGTATTTGATATCCAGTCGGTGCTAAAGGAGCTTTACCTTCCTCTGATTTTCCATTTGAATGCATTTTTTGTTCACCACGATACTGATGACTATAAGGTAAAAATCTACGATGTCCAAGAAACACATTCTTCTTTACAATGTCAACCGCATCCATTTGTACTCCTCTTCACATATAGGGACATGCACACTGACCTTTAATGCTATATCCTGGTAAATTACCATATGCTAGAAAATCATTAATTGTGCCGACAGCAACATAGCCTCAAATTGAAACATTCTTTCTTATACCAATCATAAAACTTCACACATGTCTCCCACATACTTTTTAAATCTTCGATTGAGAGGAGTCAAGTATACGTCGATATCATTCCCCTCGTTGTTTGGGTCCAGAAATTAACAGAGACAACATCATAAACTTACGCTTCATACATAACCATGGAGGTAGGTTTATATATTACCAAAATCACAGGCCACGTCTATGTGAGAGGCTTTGAAGACCATGTGGATTCATTCCATCAGTAGAAAGTGCAAGTCTTTAGATTTCTGGACTCTATCTCGAATTCAGGATACCCGTGATCAATTTTTGCCCATTGTGGGGAATCTGCAGGGTGCGAAACATTTCATCTCTATTCTTTCATCTGCATGCCATGTCAAGTGTTTTGAATGCTTCTTCACTGCGATACAGTGCGCCTAATCTTGGTATTATAGGAAATACCACACGACTTTTGCTGGAGTAGATTCTTATCTTTCTTCTTATATCGAGAGACATTGCATTTCGGACACGCCTTAAGTAGTTCAATTCGGAAGAAAATAAAATGCAATCGTTAGGACACGCATGAATCCTTTCGTACTCATTCAATACGAACACAAAATGTTAGCCTCGTAGGTCGACTGGGAAGTCATTATCATCTGGCAACATATCTTTTATGAGTGTTTAATAATTCTGTAAAGCTTTTATCAGACCATCCATTACTCGCTTTTAAGTTGTACAACTTTAATATCGCCGACATTTGTCTTTGTGAATTTAGTACACATTATATAATTCTTTCCCTGCATCACTCAACAAACTTTCAAACATTTTCGGACAATCTCGAATATCTTCTTTCAACTGCTTTTGCGATCTCATCAACTCGGTCCGGCCTACATATGTATCTGTATCGAAGTCATTGAAGCATAATGTCGAACTATTCTCCCAAAATTAATGTTTCCAGTTTTTTTCTCACCATGTCTTATCCAACATGCTGTAGCTATTGATCAATTCCATTACATACTAGATGTCCTTCTTAATTCATCTTCTCTACACGTTTTCCAAAAACAACATTTTAAACAAGGACAAACTACTCTAGTTTGGATCTTTTGCCATTCTTCACTGCAACTCAACAAACTCCATTCACTCCAATTTCATACTCTTTTGACAATCGATTGGCTGACATCCATTTCCTATCCATATTATACCACCTATATAAATGCAGTTACAAAAATAATAAGCTTTCAAAACATATCAACAAGTTTCAAAAAGAAACCAATATCAACTAACAATTTCAAAACAGAACAGATCATGTGGTATGAGTTTTTGACAATTTTTGACAATTTCAAAACAGAACAGATCATGTGGTATGAGTTTTTGACAATTTTTAGTAGATTTAATATATATGTAACAAAACATAACAGATCATGTGTAAAAAATACCTTAGACAACGTAGATGGCCGCACAGTACGTAGAGGATATTAGGGTTCCCAACGTATATAATTATTTGAAAGATGTAGAGGATATGAGGGTTTCCAACATATATAATTATTTGAAAGATGTAGTTTACAGCGCTTGTGAAAAAAGCGCTATAATAGGTAGTTAAATTCAATGAAAGTGCATGTATTTTACAGCGCTTGTGAAAAAAGCGTTGTATTAGGTAGTTCAAATATTTGAAAGCGCGTGTGTTTACAGCGTTTGTGAAAAAAGCGTTGTAACTGATACGCGAAAGCGCTTCATTTTACAGCGCTTTTTTGACAAGCGCTGTAAAAGCCTTATAACGTTATGTGCAAACGTTATATGGCCTACAACAATGCTTGTTTTACAGCGCTTGTCAACAAAAGCGCTGTAAAAGGCTCCGTTATTTTTAAAATATATTTACAACAGCACTTGTGTTTAGCAAGCGCTGTAAAATGGGCGCTGTTAAATGTCATTTTTGGCGTAGTGAGTGTGGGAT
Source organism: Cicer echinospermum (assembly GCA_002896215.2). Classification (NCBI taxonomy): domain Eukaryota; kingdom Viridiplantae; phylum Streptophyta; class Magnoliopsida; order Fabales; family Fabaceae; genus Cicer; species Cicer echinospermum. Next base: position 18,056 of record PGTU02011074.1, on the reverse strand, counting down.
GTAGATTTGTGTATAACAGCAAAAGAGAAGGCGGCGGTAATGTAAGGGTTGACGGTGGTTGGCAGCGGTCTGGTGGAAGTTGAAATACAATGATGCCTCTGTTTCGCGTTTTCTATTTTTTCTTTAATTTTGAAATATATGATTTTGAGAACGGAGTTGAATTGTTGTTTCTTCCCTACTCAACTTCATTTTGAAATATATGTGTATTTTTTTTTATAAGCAGAATTAATCCCCCTTTTGAAAACAAATGAAGATGTATTTATAAAGTTTTTTAATTTGTTTGGTTGCTTTCTTGCCCTGTTTTTAATTTTCGGTTTGATGCTTCATTTCCTTGCTCATAATCTGAGTTTTTCTGCATATCTGATGCATTCTCGGTTTTATCCTATTTGTTTTTATTTGATTATGTTCATTCGTTGGACTTCTATTTGTGTGTAAAGGAACAGAGCTGGTTTGTGGGGCTAAAAAGCTCTTTTTTTTTTATTTCCAGCTTTGGGTCTTAGTTTTGTACATTGATCCAACATAATTTGTCTTTTAGGTTCTATTTCGAACTCAAAAGTTTGTGTCTTTGTTCTATATCATGTGTACGATGGCTAAAGACAAAGAAAGCAGAAACTAGTCTAACTAGAGCAGACCCCAAAAAATTGGGTTTTGGTTAACATTTTAAAATTGTAATTTGATGAGATAGCCTCAACAATTGTTACAATTAATTGTATCATTTTCATTTCTATTTTTATTCATTAGTTTTTGTATTAATAATTATGAGTTTAAATTAATGGGTCGGACAAAATTGGGGAACTACAGATGGAAATCCTCCTCCATTCATGTCTTTTTTCTTTATTTCACTCACACTTATGTTTTCCAATTTTTGATTCACCCTCACACTTGCACTCGTGTTTCTCAAGGTTTTGAACCCAAATTCTTGATGTCAATTGTTAGAATAGGTTGTATAATGTAAAGGAATTGAAATTGAGAATAAAAGAGAAAAGCAGAATGTCCTAGTAAACGAATATCGGTTAATAGCATCTAGAGAATGTTCTCTGTATTACATATTTTATATCAGTTTTGAACACTAATTGTCAAAACAAAATTCTAACTTTTTTAACTACTTCTAACTGTATTCTAAACTTACTAACTAACTACAAATCACCTTTATTACATTCAACAATTTTAATCGTAAATTTTTTTCTAGCTATATCACTTTTAGGTTATGAGATCTTTATGATTTATTTATCTTCAATTTTCTCTAAACAAACACTTTCTAGAAATAAGTAAACATTTGATAAAGACCTTTTTATAAATAAAAAAACATAGAATATTTAAATTTATTAGTGTTTGCTTACTTTTTAAAGTAAAATTGTTACCATGTCCTACAAGTCTTAATTACTCGGTTGTAAGATAAGTTCTTTCAAGTTAAGGAAAATGATACCAAGATTTTGCCACATCAAGATTTTGGCAATTTTTGAATAATCAGTGAGAATGTTAGGAAGATTGTAATTCTGACATAAATTAAACTTTAAAATCATAGTTCATCCAAACATACATTTCTCTCTAATAAAATCATGTGATATATCCATCACACTCCTATGAAAAAACAGACATACATTTCTCTCTAATAAAATCATGTGATATTTCCATCACACTCCTGTGAAAAAACAGAGGCATGATTATAAATATTTCATATTGTAAGAATTAGTATAAGTCCCTTTATTTTTTTTTAAACTCATCGTAATTCTTCCAATTTAAAACATATCACATATTATTTTGGACTAATTTCAAACATATATATTAAGGAATAAGTGTCGACTGAAACTATCAGGGAAGATTTATTCTTAGGCTCCCAAAGATTTATTAAATTATTAATAGAAAACTTGCAAAAGCTTCTAATAACTATTTTTAAATGATAAAAGCTTCAAATAACTCTTATCATTTAAATGAAGTTTCTAACATACAAGTTGTCAATAAATTAACCCCTAGCAAAGGAAACAAAGACAGTTCTATAGTTTTTTTTTTTTGAATAAAAGGAATTTAAATTACGAAATCAAACTAGTAAAATAAATACCCTTACCAGGTACATCATCAGTAAAAATAAAACTCAAATTAAAAAATTAAAAATTTACTACAACCCACTTAATTATCAAGCACACCGATCATCAATAACTAATTAATCAATAGATCGAATATTTTGGAGATCTAAGTTAAATAATCTCTTTAAAGAAATATTTTTTATAGACAATAAAAATTGAACATTTCTCTTGAGATGAACGGTGATATAGTAATTCTTTTAAGTTATTTATTTTATTGTAGGAAAAATGATGACAAAAAACAATTGACTATTAGTAATTGAAATTAACTATTAGCTCCTACTAAAATACAAAGCAAAAGATAAAAAAAAAAAATAAAAGTAAACATTTATGTTCCAAATTCTTCCTAACCCGTAACATCGTAGGGATTCATAGAAAACTGTATCCATTTCAAATCAAATCTATATACAAAAATAGTAAAAAAAAAATTTAAAATTAAATGAAGATTCTATTAAACCAACTTTAATTATTTCCATATTTCATATAGACCAAAAAAATATAACCTACACAACTTGCAAAATGCAAATAAGCTATTTTTCTAAAAATATTTCCAACCCAGATGGTTGAATTAAAGCTATTATGTGATCCAACTCAGCCAGGGAATAGCAACTCTACCAAACTTGACACTGAGGTTTTAATTTGAACATTTCATCACATGGTTCTTCTAAGTTGTTGATTTTTTTGTTGTACTAAACTTGAATGAACTTCATGAGTTGTCGGTGAACAATAACACATCTTCTTATTAGAATGTGTATAGTTGATTTGCATGTTGTTTTGCTTTTAAAAGTTCTTGTTGCATCTTGAATTTCAGCTGCAAATGAAAGGTTTCTTATTGGAAATTCTTAAATGTTTGGCTTTTTAGTGCATTCATGAATTTGTGCCTTCTTTCTCATCAATTTTCTTCAATAGTGGTTCGCCTCTTTCACTTTGTATGTTTTGCAGTTGTTGCTACTTCTGAAAATAATAAGAAGTGACATATATAGTTAGTATAACTAATTACATAATTAGCTGGTATATAAATTATGTGAGTTATTAAAAAATTTAAATAATATTTTTTATTTTAATTTAAACGAGTTTAAAATTAGGATCATCAATGTCTTTACAAAATATCAATAACATAATAAACTCGATAAAAACAAAAATACTAATTTTTATTCTTCGTTTAATTAAAATTATAACATGGTGTATTTACCCAAAAATTTAAGAAAACATATATATTTTATTGGGAGGGACCTAACAATAAACATTACATTTGGAAGGACAATCAACTTTAACAAATACACGTGAAATTTGATCATAACCAAAAACAAGAAAATCCAAACCGTTTAAAAATCCCAACTTATACAAATTTAACCAACGTGATTTAATTAAAAAGCCACAAACTTGGCCTTCAAGATTCAAGGTTAAAATCAAATCACACACGTAGTATTTTTTTTTTTTAATAAAATCATACATGTATGTTACATCAAGGTTTCAATTTAAAGCAAAAGTACATATCTTGAAAAAAGAAACATCCCTCGAAAAGAAAAAAGAGAATATGAATCATGATGTCTAGTTTCGCTATATGGATAAAAATTCAATGAATCAATTCTACCCATTCTTGCAGTTATTTGATCACGTTTATAATATTTCCCAGTTAATGAAAATTTCTGTAAAATTAACACAAGATTAAAAGAAAGCTAAATATTGAATGTCAATCTTATATAATCTTTGATCACACAAGAAAAATCAGGAACAATCAAGACAAACACATTAAGAAATGGAAGAACACAAAAAAGAAGATGAAAAACGTACGGAAGAGAAGCGTTAATGAAACAGTGTTGGAGTGAGAATGATATTAGAGCATGAGTTCAGTAAGACATTGTTGATCCACTGAGTATTGATTTCAACAACTAAAAGAGAGAGAGCAGATTTAAGATTTCTTTGCAGAAGAAAGTATGAATATATGGTGAAGAGAATTAATATTCTTTGGTTTTATAGGTATAAGGTTATGTTTTATTAATGATACCAAAATATATCCAAGTTTGTTGAATGGATCCACATATTAACGGGAAAAAAACATTTATGTACCCGTATCTAAATATATGTTTGTTCTTTTATTCAAAAAAAAATTACGATTTTATTCTGTGAAAATATAAAGATTTGATTTTTTTTATATATGAAATAATTTTTTAAATAGTGATTAATTTACAAACTTCATCATTAAATGAGAGTAAAATTATTATTTTTTATGTATATTTTGTTCTCAAATTATGAGTTAGGTTTGTTTACATTTATCTTAAACATAAATATGTAATAAGAAGTTCGATGATATAAGTGTGAATTGCCATGTATATAATATTGCCATGTATAAATATTTGTAGTTGTATTTTTGTTTATTTTTTAATCCATAATTTATAAATATTTGTTAGTATTTATATAATTTGTTACATATAATCTAATAATTTAAGTTTTTTGATTGGGTGTTCAATCCACTAGTATGGTTTGATCGTTGTCTAAATTAATGAATCTCGAATCCGCCAATTAATCTAAGGTTTAAGGATTCTTATTAAATATTTTCAAACATGTCTTGTAAGACAACTCAATTGATCTATAGCAATGAACATAAATAAACAAAAGTTTAAGTTTTGAATTTGAAATTGAAATTCTCCGTTCTATACACTTAAGGTGTGTAAATCTAATAAATAAACTACTTGAAATAAAATGTTCATATCATTTTTGGATTTTTAAACTGTAAGAAAATTGTCTAGTTATATCATTTTTAGGTTAAGAGATCTTTATGTCTTTTTATCTTCAATTTCTTCTAAAAAACACTTTTTAAAAATAAGTAAACAACTTTTGATAAAAGAACTTAAAGTCTAAAATGTCAATACAATTAACATTATTTTTCTTATATTTTGATTGTATTTTTAGTTTTTTTTTTTCAACTACATTTTTTACCCACAAAACGAGAAGATTTAAGGGATAAACTTAAATAATTAAATTTTAAAAAAACATAATATGGTATACTAAGATAATTTAAAGGCATGTGAAGTTCATTACTAAGCTAAATGGAATTTCTAAAGAGAATTTAAAAACAAATTATTAACAGCATCTAATTTTCTTTTAAAATATAATAACAAATAATTAAAAGGTTAAATAAACTCTTTGATTTATGGATTGAAATTTTAAATTAGTTTCTATTTAATTTTAATTGGAATTTCTAACTTCAAATATCAAAATATCAGTAGTTTGTTAAAATAGTCATCGCCATAAAAAATAATGATGACTTTGAGGAATTGCCATGCCTAACAGTAGTAGTGTGAGGGGTAGCTGATGGCAATTATTTGTTACGAATAAGGGTTTTTGTGTTTTGTTTTTTATTTTATTTTTTAGTTATATTATGTTTATATTGTTAGTCTTTTATCACAATTTCGACAATAATTAGTTCAATTAAAAGTTTCTGATCGTTTGAAAACTCTGTCAAATACTACAACAATATGTCTATCATACTAATCATTAAGAGAAAAAACATTCACAAAGTCTTCATAAATGGTATATATATTCTTGATTCTCTCTATACAATTTAAATACACATTATAGCCTTAAAACAAGGTACTCCATCGTCCCAAAATAATTGAATCATTTGATATTTTCACACATATTAGAAAAATATATAAAGAAAGAAAATACTACTTTTATCAAATTAACTTAACTATTGGTACGTTATTAATATAATAATGCACACTACAAAAAAATTGACCTATCGTGACCACAAAATGTTTCACTAAAAATTAAAAATTATAGGGTAAAACTCCCAATAATACTTGAGTACACCCAATATCTAGTGTCAACTTTAAGGGGGCGTCCTGCTACACTTTGCAGGACTGTCACTTACCCATGTTCTGATTAGTTGTCACTACATGTTTTTAATTTCTAACCTACAATTATGCTGTCCTAAAAGACTAGATAAATATAAATAAGAATGGTTTATTTATTGTCTGTCACTAAAACCAAGAAAAATATAAATAAAGAATTAATCTATTTCTACGACATTGTCTGTCACTAAACACGTATTATTATTTATTAAATTAATTTATTTTATTTTCCTACTAAATTGTAATTCTAAATTATTAATACCATTAAATTAAATTTAAAATTTTAATTTTTTTATTAATTAATGCCATTGAACATACAATAAAATATAATTTAATTTACCCCACTTACATGACTTATGCCAACACTAGGAGCAATCAACAAAGCACTAAATTTCAAGACGCCTTACATGAGATGCAATCATGATAGCACTTATGAAATTTCTACTTACCCAACAATAACACAAAACACATGTATCATAATAGGTAATAGAAGTGAAGGCAACCCAATAGAATAAAACTTTACCCTCTATCATGGTTACTTACACACAATAAAATCAAAAGATGTTCTAAGCCAAAAAAAAAATTCATACAAAAATGGATTATACTTAATTACCGAAAGAAATGTTGCAAAATAATTAAAATTCAAATGAATAAATTCACCCATAAAAATATGAAGAAGATTTCCTTGAGCCCAGGTAATGGACTAATCTGCTAAGTATGTCTCTTGGCAGCTTAATTCCAACCCTCATAGAATCATGAAATTCATCAAATCTATCAAACTTCATTTGGTGTGAAATTCAAATCAAAGAATACAGATTCTAATGCTGGAACCACATTTGAGATGCCAACTTTCAATCCTTAAGTAAGAGTCTGATGATTTTAGTGACCAATGAACTTCATCTCTTAGAAGATACACAAAATTACTCCACATGCGATGCCATTGAAATACTAATATATTTATTAACAAATTATTCGATGCAACTAGTTAATAGCGTAGACTGTGGCATGCTGCTACTTGTGTATTCTAGAGTGATGCATACAAGAATCGGGTTTGTAAAGCAGTTCTAAATAAATTAATTAGTCGTTATATTACACATAATCCTTACAAATTATTATGTCAAAATGAGATGAGAATGGTCTACAATAATTCATATCCAATAAAAGTCAACATGCACCTTAACATTTGAGCCAACAAAACAGGAAATAAAAATACAAAGACTAAAATTCATAAATGATTATTGAGCCAACAAAACAGGAAATAAAAATGACAAAGTACTACAAATTCATTAAATGATTTGATGATATACTAGAATCTAATTCTATGAGAAGCAACAAGATATAATAGCATGACTTCTTCCATGCCTAGATAGATCTTTGTGCGCCACACCATTATCTACCAATTACTGACCAATATTTTTAGGCCTTCTAATGGTGAGATCATTATTCTGTACACAAATTATTATTTATGTAAATCTGGAATATGAAATGATAAATACATCAAGCCTCGTAAAATAATAGGAGAAAGAGGGAGATGCACCAACAGTATAATAGAGTTTTTTAGCACTGTCATCCAATCACAATCATGCCACTCAGATAAAAATGTCTAACCTAAAAAACAACAATATCACTTAAATTGAGAATAATATACTTACAAACATCTTCAGTCCTGAGGTTATTTTGAGTTGTTGCCAACTGAGAAATTTGAACCCAGAATATCCTTGACTGACTTGGAGACATAGTAGATTCTTTTTCAAGGTGACCATTGAATGGAAAGCTCGTCTATTCCATAAAAAAATCCTTTATATGTTTAATAACTGCTTCATCTTTGAAAAAGAGAAGCTGGGTCAACACCTCTACTTTTGCCTTGACTTTGTAGCTTTCTTTTCACGGTACCTTCTTTTCTGTTGTTTTTTGGTTGCCATTATTGGGTTCTTTAGCGTCCTCTGAATTCTTTTCTTCAATGTAATAACTTCCAAATCTTCTGTATTGATACATTGTCATTCCCATTATCCTCTGGAACTGCTAAGACTTCCTTCAAGTGTGGTTTCAATGAATTGATTTGCGGTGCTTGTGCATCCTCAAGACTATGTTTGCTGGTTCTACATATTGCTCATCAATTTTTTGTGATGGGTTTTTTCGAGAAGAGCTGCAAAGAATGAAAACAATTAAAAACATGAGAAAAACGTTCGATAAAATGATATAAACATTGGTAGAAATAGATCTTGAATTATTTCCATTATGTTAACCAGATTTCCCGACTAATTACTAACGGAAAACGACGGTAAAAAAGAGAGAAACAAATGTTTTTATTCTGATGGTTCCCGACTAATTTATTTTTTATTCTTCCTCAGCTGTTACTAAACATTGTTGAGTCTTCTGATGGTTTTCTAACATTAGTTTACGATTTTGGAATACTCCGAATGCGTCTCCGAAGATGAATCGACCGTTCCTGATACGCTGCAATCACGGTAGAATTGACGTTGGGATTGTGTCTAGAGAGTGTCTTGGAAACCATCCATTTTGACAGTTTGTAGAATACTGCTTGATCGTGCTGTACTCGTAAGTGGCTACTGCTTGATGTTTCTCTGCTCACTGCTGTGTTTTCAAATCCAACATCCTTTGGCCATGAAGTTTTGCACCATTTACACCCATGCAACCATTGCATTACAGTGCATATATTCAATTAGAAGCAGGACAAAAAAATATATGCATAATTCATAGTACCTTAATTACCAAAAGTTGCAGTGTTGTAAGTTTGGACACCATCAACATATTAAGCTAGCAGTGAATCTAGTCTTCAGGACCATCCACCAATGATAGTAACATGAGTCATTTCTTTTAAGCACATTTAACATTCTCATTATAAATACCAGCCTTAACATAATCACAAAAGGTTGTGCATATAAAGAAGGAACGTCAAAAGGCTTCACTTAATGTCTTAAATTGTCCCACAACCATCTTGAGCCACAACAGCATTGGCTTAAAATTTCCTTCGATTCAAAAGATGTCTTTGCCCTTCACTAACCCAAGAAGGAAAACCATCAATTAGACAAAAGCCTCCTATTAAGATTTACATTAACATTAATGTCCACCAACATCCTTAAGTAAGCTAGAAACAACATTAATAATGTCCAAGAATTACTACTTAATTCCAAAGAAGTGTTCAAAGCCTTAGCCATAATTTCACCAGCTTTAGTTGTTGTATTCTCAAAACCATCCAAACATGTTTGTTGATGAGAAATGTACCATTAACCAAACCTTAAGATCATAAGCATATTCACTCAACTTATTGAAATCATATTTATCCATTGTGTCAATAGATCTATGAATACCATCAACATCATAATCCAAAACCTCATTACAATATCCATTGCTTGTTTTGTCATGTTGTCTTTTGCAAGTTCATCATAAAGTGTTGAGTTATGTATTTGTTTTAATTAACTCCTCTGATGTTGCATTAAAAGCAGCTTTTATAAGCTCTTTCATATCAGTTGCTAATTCTAAGCCATTTTTTGCTTGGCAACAATGTTTGTAGCTCAAAGAGATGACAAAAATAATTGTTTCAGATGCATCATTGTCAAGGCAGAAGAATTGGCGGTGCCACTAGCCGACACAATATCAATATCTAGAGCTAGCTTCTAGTCAAGGCAATAGTGGTAAAATAAACTATTAGACTCATAATCTTACACTTAAAATTAATAGTTATCAATTAGCACTCATACTATTAATCAAATGTTGGGAGTGAGGGTAGAAGGCTAGTCAAGGGTAATAGGAGAATAACCCCAAATAGCTGCAATTTCAAACAACCACGCACCTTAGTACCATGAGCTAGTCATACGATATGCCAGTGAAAGAGGAATGAAATTGGTTTTTGGGCTAAGCTGATACATGACCACAATAAAATAAATTATGCAAGAAAAACGTGTTGCAGTTTTTTTGTGGCCGAAATTTGCAAGCTTGCACTTGCTTAATTGTTTTCAAATTTTACCAAGTGTTTCTTAATGACATTGGTAGATTATGGTGGAAGACAAAAAATCAGCCCTATAAACTGGTGTTGTAGCCTCTGGCGAAAACATGGTGGCTAATATATAGGTGTTCTGACCTATGGCGGCTGGCACAAAATTCACCATGGTGCCACATAGGCGGAAATGGAACAAACCGATATAATGTGCTTCAAAGGTAATTGCGCATTAGTTCAACTTACTATGCTAAAGAACTTTTCTGTAAGACCCATAATTTTAAAGTATACTTTATGTATTTTAGTGTATTTTGGTATTGAACCCGGAGGCTTTTTAGCCAAAGTTATTAATATTTTGGGAGTTTATATGACCAAAAGGATATTTTGATGCCGATTAGAATTACTCGTCGATGAATACTTTAAATTAACTGCGGTGAATCTTTTACGAAGAATTTAATATCTTATAGGTGAAATGGTAATTTTAATAAATATCTAGATATTTGGAGATATTTGTTAAAAGTAATTAATATATATATATATATATATATATATATATATATATATATATATATATATATATATATATATATGTATGTTTGTGGGGAGAGAAAAGGAAAGGAGATAGAAAAGAAAGAAAAGGAAATAGAAAGAAAGGAAATTAGAAGGAAGGAAAAGGAAAAGAAAAGAAACATTTCCATCTTCTTCCTCCCTGCCTCGCGACTAACCTTTTCTTCTTTCATTGGTTTGCTTTCTTTTTCTTTCTTTGCTTCAAGAATAGAAACCCAGGATTAGTGGGTAAGAAAGCAAGGATTTCTCCAGCCTCATACTTCCTCGTTGTTTCAAAAACGAAGAAAAACGGTGTTAGGGATTTCAAAACCGTCAACACAAACCTCCCCGTTCAATCTAGATCTAAGCTTCGTTTCGCGAAGAGATAGAAGGGAAAGTTGCTCATACCACGCTACGGTGCTAGGGAACCAACTTGGAGCGACGTTGCGAGCGGAGATTTTTACCGATTTACTCGCGGTACCGTAACGAACGTAAAAGCTAACGTTAAGGTAAGGGCTCCTTCCCAAACTTCTAGTTTGCATTTAGGGGACTTATTGTGGTTGTGTGGAAAGGAATTTGTTAGGGTTGAAGTGTGATTTGGGGGAAAATGAAATCTAAGGCTTTATGGGTAAAATCTAGAGTTAGGTTTTGGTTATATTGATGAATGTTTCGTGGAAAATGAATTTAAACTCATTTATTATGATTTGAGTAAATGAAACTTGTTGTGTTTGAGTGTGGATGTGTTGATTTGTGTTTCGTCGTATTCGACGTGTTCTTAATTAATACCGATGAAATTTGATATGTGTATGGTTGAGTTTTGTGGAGAAATGAATTGATGTGTTTTGGTGTGGATTGTGGATTGAATTTGATAATATGTTGAGCTTGTTTTGTGTGGAATTTTGAAAACCATTAGAGTTAAAGAGTATAAGAATGGAGAATCTCTTAATATGTCTTGTTTACTTAATGTTTTGGTGAAAAATCGTTTAAGTTAAATGAGTATTAAAAAATGAGGAATCTTTTAATATCTGCCTTTACTTAATGGTGTTTTGTCCGTGAGAGACTACACCCCGGTAAATGTGTTTGTCCGGAGAGAGACTGCACAGGTGTTTGCCCGTGAGAGACTACACCCTGGTAAATTGTGTTTGTCTGTGAGAGACTGCACAGGTGTTTGTCCGTGAGAGACTACACCCTGGTAAATTGTGTTTGTCCGTGAGAGACTGCACAGGTGTTTGTCTGTGAGAGACTACACCCTGGTAAATTGTGTTTGTCCATGAGAGACTGCACTCGTGTTCGTTCGTGAGAAACTGTACATTTAGGATTTACGCCTCTCGCAGAGGATTTTGTTTGGAATTGTGTGATAGCATGTTTTGATTGCAAAACTATTTCGAAGCTCATGATGTTGTAGTGATTGTGTTAAGTGCTAAAGTGTTAAGATGTGGAATTGTGTATGAATGTGATTGAATTAGTTTATGTATTTTTGGAAGGATAAGCAGGGAAATCGATTTCCCAATCGATTTGGGAAGTTACAGGGGGCTCAACTATTTATAAAATCGATTTCCCAATCGATTTGGCCATGCAGGAATTCAGCAAAACTGACAAAAATTGATTTTGGAAATCGATTGACATTAAGTCGGGGGTTCAGCTATCCTGTCAATCGATTGCCCAATCGATTGAATTAAGCCCAGAATTCAAATTTCACTAAAAACCTTCAGGAAATCGATTTGGAAATCGATTGGCTTAGTAGAAATTCTTATTTTGAGTTAGATAACAGATTGCTCAATTGATTTATCAATGTCTTGGTTAGTTATGTATTACTTGATGGATTGAGAACTTTATTTTGACTTCATTTTTACTTGGCAAGTGTTATATGAACTTTTAGCATATGGAAACCCTTTTAAGGTGCATGCTAAGTTGAAAGGTTATTTTGTGCATTTAAAACTTAAATGTTATGTGTTAATTGTTAATTTCGGTTGGTGACCCTTTACAACTATTGTGGAAATCTGGGCTTTGCCCTCAGATGAGAGCCAGGACGATCCTACCGTTCGTACCCTGTGGATGGGAATGTAGATGGGAATGCCTGACTGGAGCCATGTTAGGAGGATCTTACGGGGCGCGTGGAGATCACTCAGGGCGTTTAGTTTGTTTTTGGAGAATGATCAGATTAGGTTGACATAGAGGAACAAACATCTTTCTTTTGGATTGTATTTATTTTAAAATGGAAGACTGTACCTATACTAATATTGTAAGCTTGACATGTTATTTTCGATGGGTTACATGTACCACTTTTTTGATATGTAAATATTTTGGATTCATATTTTGAGAAACTTTTCCGCTGCTTGTAAATTATAATGACTCAATTATTTATCCAAAGGTATTACCTTATTTATTTCTCTGTTTTATTTTAATTTATTTTGAAAAAAAAAAATAGACCCTCGCTTTGAAAATCGGGGTGTTACATTTTTTATGTCAACCCAGCGACTAGCAAGGCTACATATAAAGTATAGACTATACAACACTCAAAGTAGAGTACCTCTGCACCACATCTTCATTCCCAATAGGATTCATTGAGCATGTTGAATAAACCATTCTTCCACCAACTTTGAGTAAAGATAAAACCTGAAGCAGTTGATATTGCTGCAATATAAGTCTAAAAAATCTAATCCAAAAAACTTTATGTCTCAAATTTCATTTCTATTCATTTAACACAATAAAAAAGAAGTAAATTTTTTACCGCCTATAATCTTTCTTCAAAAATCAGAGCTAGGCTACAAGCGAAAGTCAATTCATATAACATAATACGAAGATCTTCATTAATGTAAAATAATGTTTTTTCATCTTCAGAAGACACAAAACAAACATGACACATAGAGAAGCTACTACTCTACTCCTTGAGGCTCAACATAATACAAGTGTGTTCTCTTTCAAATATTTAGGAGAGATGTATGGAACAATTTATAGAGCAATATTAAATCGGAAGAACAAAAGGTTTCATTCAATGGCAATAACAAATTTCAAAACAAAGGCTTTAAAACCTGAAATCATGCAAAGCTAAGACTGAAATCAATATAAATGAATGTTCATTGCTCATGAAGATTGTCATACTATTTAGCATGTTTTGTGCTTTTTTCAATTACGCAATATCAAGATGTAGAAAATTGCTTACTAGATAGCTGCAACTTACTTATTCAACATGAATGTGAAGCTAGTTCTGCAACTTACTGAATATAGTTGTCTATCAACATAATATCACAACTTACTTGAATTTGATGCCAATATAAATATTAAGTAAATAATATAATGGAGTACATTGAACATTGAATAGGGACAACTATTTCTTGGCAATTTTTTTTTACAAATGGGTTATTGTTAACTTTTTTCATAACAAAGTAACTTAAACATTTAATTTATTGCGACGTTTCAATAGATCTTAACATTTATGATAATAATTCGATAGAAAATTTTTCAAACTTAATAGGACTGCATAATAATTAAATATATCTTAAAGATTAATGTGCAAACCATGTAACTTAAATGATCGAATCGAAATAACATAAACTTTATATGACAAAGAAAAAATGAAGCTAAACTTAAAGAGTATCTGGGTATTGTGGCTTAAATAAATTTTTCTGAGTCTGACAGAACACATTATAATACAACAACACGTCACTCGTAAAAAAAAAAAAAACTTTTTGAATATGAAAATTTATTAAAGTAAATTTTTTTTGATAAATAAAAAGTAAAATTGTTACCATGTCGAACAGTTTTAATACTCAGTTGTAGGTAAGATCCTATCAAATTAAGAAAAATGAAAAGATAAACAAAATTTGTCATTTCAAGATTTTAGCAATTTTAAAATTCTCCGTGAAAAATGTTAGAACGAAGATTTGCCACTTCACAGATTTTAACAATTTATTAATTCTCAGGGAATATGTTAGATGAGAGTAAACCACATAATATTAAATAATAAAGATCACGGGTTACTATGATTCTACCGAATTAACGGTTCATATTTATTTCGAATAAAAATCATGTGATATTTTTTTATCACACTCGCTATACAGAAACAGGGTATGATTATAAACGTTAAATTATTTCATGATGTAGTTTTTATAATCCCTTTATTTTCTCCAAACTCCACTTAATCTATCCATTCAAACCATATTTTATTTGGACTAATATTAAGGAAGAGATAATCATAGACTCCAAAGCTTTATTAATTAAATAAAGAACAACATGCAAAAGCTTCTAATAACTATTTTAAATTATAAAGCTTCAAAATAACTCTTATCATATAACTGAAATTTCTAAGAATACATTGTCAAGAAATTTACTCCTAAAAAGGAAACGAGAAAGAAAAAGAATGGTGATTTTAATATACTCCTATAACAGTGGCAAAGCAGCATTAATTGTGATGACCAATACATCTAAGGAGAAAAAAAAATTCTTTAGTATTTTTTTTAGAAAAGCGAATTTAAATTATAAATCAAACAAATAATGCTTAATTAAGAAAACTAAAAATTTACAACCCAACATAGTCATACCTTAAAGCTATCACTCTATTGCTCTAATATTTTGGAGAACAAAGTCAAAAAATACTTTAAGAAATGTCGTTCATAAACAATAAAAATTGGACCTTCCTTTTGAGATGACTGATGATAGAAATTCTTTTAAGTTGTTTATTTTATTGAGGGAGAAAAATGATAATAAAAAACTCATTACTAGTCATTACATGTAAGAGTTTATACTAAAAGAAAAAAGAACAAATAAAAAGAATAGAAGTAGACATTTATGATTCAAATTCTCCCTAATTCCCTAAAACTCAAGGGGGATCATGGAAAACTATCTCAAGTTCAAATCTAATCAAATTTATATACACAAATATTTCCATATTTCATATAGACCAAAAAAAATATAGCCTACACAACTTGCAAAATGCAAATAATCTAATTTTCCTAAGAAGATTCCAACCCAGATGAGATCTTCCAAATTTAAACCTCATTTGTCAAGGCTATTATGTGATCCAACTTCACTAGAAGCAGTAACTCTACCAAACCATGACAAATGAGGTTTAAATTTAGAACATCTCATCACAATATTCTTTTCAATTGTTGATTTCTGTTGCATTAATTCGATGCAGTCTACACCTAAATGAACCTTCATTAGTTGTTGGTGAACAATAACACATCTTCTTATTAGAATGTGTACTAGTTGATTTGCATTTGTTCTCCTTTATCAATTCTTTTGCATCTTGATTTTTAGGTGAAATTGGAGGTTTCTTATTGGAATTCTTAAATGGTTTGCTCTCTACCACATTTTCATGAGTTTGTGTCCTCTTTCTCATCAATTTCTTCAGCAATGGTTCTCCTCTTTCACTTGCTATGTTATGCATTTTGCTAGTTCTGAAAATAATAAAAGTGACACATACATAAGTTAGTGGAAAATTACATAAAAACATAGGAAAATTAAAGAAAATCATAGCTTATTTGACTCTTTATTGCTTCAAAGGATGATACACAAGATAGAACAAATGAGTGTATATATAATTAAAAGGGACCAAAAGTAAGAAACACAGGAAGTTATCTAAAAATTGAATTGGGTTAAAAATTTATCAATAAAGATTTAGGATTTCAATTTAGGTGGTTCGTAAGTTTATTAAAAAAATTGAATTTTAATTTAGCTGATTTAACATTAAAATCATATGTATATTACAAACATAAAGGTAAATAATTAACTCGATAAAAAAACATAAAAGTACTAATTTATTATTTTCATCTAACTTAAACTTAAAGAGGATGACATCTTATATTTATGCATAAAATTAAGAAACATATAGTACTATTTTATTAAGGGAGCTAATAATAAATCAATAACATTACTTGTGGAGGGGACTACCGAATTTATACACATACAACGTGAGATTAATCAGTTTTAAACAAAATTAAGAAAAATATATCCATATAAAAAAAAACTAATTAATTCATGTGATTTTGATTTTAATTAACAAACCCCACAAGCCAGAAACTTGGCTTCCAAGATTCACGTCAAAAATCAAAATCAACACATGTAAGTTACACCAAAGTTTCAATTAAGAGCAAAAAGTATATTACTTGAATGACTGTCCAGTTTTCATAAATAATAAATAACAAGAATCATCCCTCCCAAATATTGATCATATAAATGGCATGAATTAAAAGAAACCTAAATTCTCAATGAATCAAATTTATAATATTTCACGCAAGAAAAAGAAAACAAGAAGACAAACACATAAAGAATTAAAGAACACAAAAGAAAGATGAAAAGAACGTACGGAAGAGAAGCGTTAATGAAAATAGTGTTGGAGTGAGAATTGATGTTAGAGCAATAAAGTTCGGTGGACATTATTGATCACAGTACTATTGATTAATTTCGATTTGAGAATTCAAGAATTAAGAGAGAAAGAGAGCAAAATCAATTGATTGAGGTATTAGCAGAAAGAAAGTATGAATATGTGGAAGAGAATTAAGATTTCTTTGCTTTTATAGGTATAAGGTTTATGTTTTTTAATGATACCAAAATCAACTTTGTTAATGGATCGATAGATTTACGGGTAAAAATTTTATGTACCCGTATCTAAAAAGATTTGTTTATTTTTTTTTTCAAAATAATTACGATTTTATTCTGTGAAAAAATAAAGATTTGATTTTTTTATATATGAAATAAAAATTTGATGTTGGCGTAGAGGACTTTAAGTAAAATAGAGTGGGGACTTTTGTTTAATAATTTACTCCAAATAAAATTTAAACAAAAATAATAAATTATATTACTGATTGTAAACTATATATGTAATTTTAATAAGAAATAAATTTATCATCTAAATTATTTTTAATAATTAAGAAAATTAAATCTTTAAAAATATAAATAAGTATAATAAATAATGATTAGTTTAAAAATAGCATCATTAAATAAGAGTATATATTATTCTAAAATATATGAGAGCTAGGTTTATTTATATTTTATTTTAAATAAAATATGTATTAAGAATGTGGTTGATATAAACCATCAATCTGCCACGTATAAATATTTGTCAGTGTTTGTATAATTTATAACATATTTATGTAATATAAACATTTAAGGTGCGTGAGTGTTAGCAACTAGGCTAATTTGAAATAAAATATATATGTAATATAAACATTTAAAAATTGTCTAAACATTTAATGTTTATGACTTATGCTTAAAAAAACACGAGATAAATATATGTAACTAATAAATTTAAAAAATTATGGGATAAATATATTGGCAGTAATACATATAGAAACACGAGACAAATATTTGTCTCTAGTATATATTAAAAAAAAACACAACATATATTTTTTATTGAAAAATATTTAAAAAAATATGGAACAAATAGTTCTCCATGATAAATATAAACAATTATGGAACAAATATTTATCATTGATTCATAAAAAAAAAAAACATACATCAAATATTTATTACTGATAATTATTAAAAAAACATTGAACAAATATTTGATACTGATAAATAGAAGGAAAAAAAAGGACAAACATTTGACACTAATCAATAAAAATAAAAAATACACCTATGATCCTTTAAGTTTAACTCTATTCTCGCTTAGAT